>CM062848.1:6735430-6915735 GCA_031772225.1 Eubasilissa splendida
ATGTATAATATTAGAATAAGCGAACTACGCTAATATGAAAAGGTAGGATAAATGATCGTGTCGTTTTATGCAAGGAAATAGAATAATGAATATATAGTTATATACATAGATCTATTACGAGTAGCTTATTGGCATACTGGTTAAGACGCTGGCCTAGTGATATAGTGGTCTGGGTTTCACGCCTCGTTCCAGGACACCAGCCAGTTAGTCTTATTTTCATAGTACAAGCGTTTAGCTAAGTTTTAAAATAGCAAGAACATTGATACGACGTGTATTCCGTGTGTCATCTCTATTTAAAAAGAATTATAAATTAATAGTCTTATTATTAATTAGTAACATAATAGAATTTAATGTAAAACAAATAAAATAAAATAAACTATCTATGAAAAGTGGATATAAAATGAGCGCCCCTGAACGGCATTTGAGTATTACCGTCACAGAGGATACGGGAATGCAAAAAGTGCTTTCTCCAATAGACCGGAAAACCAGAAGAAAGTTTATTCCAGTTCAGCGAAGCGCAAGTAAGGGTGGCTCCATCCTACTTCAAAATTAAGTAAAATACTACTACTACGAAGTGTTGGTTGAGAAACAGATTTTAATTCGATACTTTCAACACAAAAAAACAATCCATTAGCATCGGGTGTAAGTACATACATAATATAAGGTGCGAATGGACGGTGCGATGTTGCAACAACTTAAAATTTTTAACGATTATTGATGAAACTCAATTGTATGAAAAGTATTGTATGAATCTGTAAATTTTTGATAATGTTGGATAATTTATATAGTGCCATTATCGTAAAAAAAATCACATCAAGGGCGGTTTACACATAATCTGTTTAGTCCTAGTAGTATTTAAAATGAAGAATTGTTATTTGAACTTATGAACTCGATTTTGTGAAAAGGTGCCTTTTTAATTTATTTTTAAACAGAGTTTATGATGTGACATTCCTTATCATGGAGAGCAAATAGTTGTACCTGTAACCACAAATATCCGTTAAACTTCTAGCAATGGCTGGACTGTTCTTCAAACCTTTTTGCGGTTGAAGTAGATACCCATCTAAGAATTTGACGTCTACCCTTCAAGCTGTGTGGGATGCTGAGTTCTTGAAGATATAGAGGCGCCATGTTATGCATCACATTCTACATCAACCAGCATAATTTAAACTCAACTATTTTAGGGAAACGGAGCCAATGTACTTCAAGCAGAAGGGATGTTATGTGAGAGAATTTAGAAGATTCATTTTGTTTGGGACATATATTTATTTGTGTAAATACATATTTATTTAGAACGAAAATAATTCACTGTGCCTTCTTCCCATTCCCTTCTCCTCCCGGCACGCTGACTATCAATAGATTGGCGACCTTGAGCCAGTGTGGTTATACGTTTACCTAAACGACTACAACATTACACTAATTTCGCGTTTATACTGTGTCGGAACCAAAGACATAAGAGTGAATTAAAATACAATCCACATTATGGAGAAGCCTGCAGAATCTGGATTATGGTGAGTGCCTGTTCTTTCCGTATCCTGAATTCTTCTGGTATCTATGCTTGTACGCAACATATTTTATATATTATCTATACTACCGTATTCAAAATAGATTGTTATCTATCCAGCTGGAAAATTGGCAGGCCAACATAAATACTATCATGATATTAACAATATCAAATTCAATTTTTATGTATTTCTGGTTATCAATTGATTATTATTGATTTGAATATTTACATATCGACTGGTTTGTTCATATTTCACATTACTAATTTTTATATTTAATCAAATACTGGCATAACGTTTATAAATTATATAAAATCTATATTATAATTGTGATAATGTATGCATCCATTGTCAGTGTCCTTGTCAGTTTTGGTAAGGAAATTCGCCATCTCATCATCGTCAATAATCATCATCATCGCAGTACAAATTAGAAAGAAAAAATATATTAATATGCATGCTTCTTTTTGAAATGTGCAATAGATGTCACTGATTAAAGTCTCCGGTAGGTGTTGCTGTACAAATCAGATACATAAATTATAATACGTCGCTGGCCGTGGTGGAAAGATTTTTACGACAGATATATTCGGCGCAGGGTCATTAGAGGTGTTGTTTTATTTTTTTATATATTCAGTACAGTACGGAAATATCTGTCCATTGTCTTATATTTGTCAAAAACTGCTGTGATTGTGTTGGATATGATTGATTACTCGATCATTTTATTGCATATCGTATTCGGTAGAGATTTTTTTTTAAGTGAACATAATATAATTTTTTTTTATGTTCACTATATCCTTCACGTTTATACTTTAATAGCGTTCTGATGATAATCATATCAAATTATCGTGGTGTATACATCACGTATCATTTCACAATATTCTATTTTTTCTTTCTGGATATAAAGGAAAATTACACAACATGGTGCACTGTTAAAGCAATATAATGAGGGATCTCGCAATGAAATATAGAATTTAAATATAGACTGGCCATGTAGCGGCCGCTATCGGGCGCGAAGCGGTCACGCCCGCAGGACTCAGCAGCCGATTAGTGATAGCTGATTATTTTTCTGCTAGTCGTTATAAATGTATTAACATAAACACTTGTGCTATGGATGTTGGAGGTTTCTCAGGATGAGGATCGAATCAACAACCATTTAATTACTAGGTGAGCATTTTATCACTAGACCAAATAAGTACAAGATATGTTTTTTAAACAATAATAAATATATAATCAACATTAACAAAATATTTATCAAAGTGGAATACATATATAGAAAATTGTAGAAGATGTTCAGCTCTTTATTTTATTCAGTCGGCTACGTATTTTGCAATGCAGATTCTCATAAAGTTATGCCAATAATTCAAATTTACATATTTATTTCTTAGGGGTTATTACTTCACATTTATTATACTCGTACATATGATACATACACCATTCATATAATTTTAAAATTTTATTAATTGTAAAGAATTTTGTCTTGCATTATTTTGTTCCGCAATATTTTCTTATAAATTATCTAACATAATACAATCGACTAGACTAAATATCTTACGTTAAAAAACTTATTTAATGTAGAGTTTTTGTTTTTAATTTACATGAAATTTTAGATTTTAATTAACTTCAAATATAAATATTTATATTTTATTAAATCAAAGTTAAAATTAGTTTCCACCGGTACTTGAATCCGAGACTTTGAGTTATATAGAAACTAAAGTTCTCAATAAACTACAATTATTCAGAATAATTGCACCATTATCAATATAATGTAAATAAAAATAATAATCAATAATAATAGGAATTAGTTATTGTTAATTAATTGTAAAAATATTTTTTTATCTTTTCTCGAAAAGCACATTCTGAGAGCTCCTCTTTTAAGTGAGAAAATTTCCTAGCTGGAAGAGGAGTATCGCCTTACATTGTAAAGGAAAATATTTACCTAAAAGATATTTAAATACGTAAAATAATACAATAATCTAATAATGAAATTGAAGACAAAGTACGAAAACTTTTTTTTAAATATATTTTTTGATACTGAGAAATAATTTTCTGTCGACTACCATATTGCATTTGTACAGAAAGCGATTAGGTTTCTGTACATACAAAAAAACCCAATTGCCACTAAGAACTGCGTATAAACTGCTAGCAATCCACTACAAAGTGAATTACATTTTCTAAAAACTCATGACATTCATGACAAGTATAAATAATTATTTAAATCAAATGAAATCTGCAAAATTAATATATTTTTGGGCGATCAATATTTTTATACATATTTTACTTTAGTCGTGACTTAAATAATCATTATCATCTTAAAATTGTATTTTATAACCATTTAGTTGAGTATGATAAAGAGTTACTTATATATTATATAAACATTTTTCCAAACCTAACTTGAAATATTAATGATAAAGCAAACATCATAAATAAAATAAAATTTTAATGTTACAAAAATAAATAACAACTAAGGTTGTAAAATTTATTTTCTCAAAAGGACACTTATCATTATAGAATAATATATTATTCAATTTCAATAGTAGAAACACATCCAGAATAGGTAGACGGTAAATACCCCTTTAATAATATATCGAAAAATATTTTATAAAAGTATTTTTAAGACGGTTATCCAAATAAAAATACAAAATGAAATGAAAAACACGAGGGAAATCCGAGTCTTACAAAATATCAGGGTCTTTGTGAACAATACGGTGAATAATGTCTTTTCACCCTTGATCATCCCATAGGATTTAATGATTGTATAATTTTAACGCGGGTATAATATAATATTAACGTAGAACTATCTTTGACCTACATAGGTATAAAATGATAATAATTAATAAGATTTCTGATATGCGAGAAAACGATGATTAATGAAAACTGATAAGAAATTAATATTAATGATTATTTTAGATTATTAACTTTATTTTTTAACCACTTAATGAATTAAATACATCTACCGGTTTCGAAAAATATCATTTTCTTACTAATAATAGTAATTATTTTAATTTAAGAGTAAAGGAGCATTTGAGATGTTTGAATAGTAGTGGTTTTTCGGAATTTACTAATCAGCTGCTGGTGTTCAAAAATGAGACTGATTTCTGGGAGTCTAGATAAAATAATTATTTACCTACAAGAACATATACAATACATATTTTTTCAAATAAAGGTTCGTACACGAAATACGTTTTATATCAATATTCTTACTAATTTCAAACTAAATTAAACATGAAATTAAATGAAAACAGGGCTATTTTAATGGCCTCTTAGAAGGAGGCTCGAACTCCTGACCACTAGAAAACTAAGCGCAAGTATCGTAACAACTAGACTACGAGCACGTCTCACTATATTTGATTGATATTATAAAGTAAAATGTACACAAATATTACTAAAGTAAAAAATAATACGAAATTAAACAGAAATACGTATGATAATAAAAGCACTTGAAACTTCACCTGAATTATTTGATTATTTTAATTATGTGCATCAGAAATAAAACAACGTCATATACCATACCATACTCTTTATTTAAATAAACGAATAAATACTCTTTTTCCATAAGTATTTAAATTGTATCCATATGAACTGGCTAGTGGGTTCAAAATGAATATTAGGAAAATCCAAGTTATTAAAAATACCTTTACACGCCAGAGAAACATTAAGGTAGATGATGTAAACTTGGAATTACTTTCTTCGTATACCATAACGAGTTATCTACTAAACGGAGGACTTAAAAACCGTAAAAATAATAAGTAGAACAAACTTAACCTGAAATACATATAAATTAATGAATATGTTATTTAAAAAGTAACATGCCACTATTCCACTTAAAATAAGAGTCTTTAAATACTGAATTTTTAAAATCCTTACATATGGTACTGAATCCTGAACACAGCAAAGGTCACTGTCCGACTAGGCGTCATACGCAGTGTTTGGGTCATAGGTGGCGTTAACTGTCCGCCTCAGAGTTAACTCAAAAACTTCAGATAATAAGATTATAGTATGGAAAGAAATACTTATGTTAGAAATCACGATAACAGTCGGAAAAATAAATAAATTGGTTAAAACGCATAATTAGGCCATATTTCAAGACGTACAAATAATCGATGGTTAAATACTTGTAATATGCTTGAATGGTAACCGAAAGATAATTTTTTGTTAAATATATTTTTTTTATTTTCTACCGCTTTCATAATTCTTCACTACTAAGGAATTATTAATGACTAATTAAAAATTCGCTGACTGACAGTAAATAGCTGAATTGCGACTTCCACTGTTTTTTTCGATAATTTTTAAAACGTTCATGATTTTTTAAATAATTTTACATAGCAGATTCTATTATATTTTACATCATTATAAAATAAGTAATTCGATTATGAATGATGTACTCGTTTAGAATGATAAATCTATCTAGTAGCATTTTCTGTATAAGATTATGTTATTTATTAATACAAATTAAATGTATCAATAAGAAAAATATACTGAAAAAATCTATTTATCAAATAAATATATTCGTTGCTACCGGGGTACGAAGCCGGAACTTTTCCTATTCAGAGAAATAGGTCAACATTTCGCCATATCAACTAATTACGTGTTCGACAAATTTTTAACCAACATTATGTAGTCTTTTTTACAATTGATAGATCTATTATTTTATTTAAGTGAGATAAATTTTTCTGTATATAATTACTTACTTCTAATTGATTCATTTAATTTGTATTAGATTACATGATTTATTGCAAAGTTACATAAAATTACATAATTATCATAAATAACCAGATATAATAATACTTAACCAAAAGAAAAACTCACATAAGCTAACATAGGGTAACCTTTAATCTTTATAAATAATAATTATGTAAATTACAGGTATATTCTAATTCTTCAATATTAGCAAAATTACTTTGTGTCCTCATTTTATATAAATAATTAGATAAAATACTTTGTTTAAACCAATATTTATTGATGTTTATCTTTGGTTGTATTTTTAATTTCAGTATACATTGTTTCCTGAAAAAGATACTATAGGTATCGAAACATGTTGAATAATCAATAAATAATGGTTTAAACATAGTATTTTGTCTAATTATTTGTATTTTAATTTTTAATTCTATAAATAACAATCGACTTAGTTTAGATTAACACTATGTCTCATATTTTGTTAATTACATTATTAATAAGTAAGTAATTCTAACTCTAATTACAAGTAACTGGATATTGGATCAAGGTGATGGATAAAAACATCTACAATACAGTAAAACAGATTATTTGATATAGCCGCATCGACTAAATTTATTGTTATACGTCTGTAAAGAACAACCACTCCATTAAACATTACCGTGCACTACTAAAATATGTAAATTAGCGAAACACCCAGTTAAAAAGTTTTAATTTTGATTTTTTTTTCATTTAACAGCCCGAACTTAAGCGCCCTTTGGATGTAGGTGGAATTTATAACCGCCAGCCAAGGGTGTGAAATGGGCTTTGTATGTGGATTAAGCCTACTTTTACATGACCGCCCTCTTTATTATTATGCGGCTCCCTGAATAACTCCTGATTGTGAGCGTGTTATTGTAAATGGACCTTTAGATTAGGTAGTTCATATTTAGCGGCTAACGGTGGCGATCGATACACTGCGATTTCTAAAAGGCTTTCGAGGACTGAAATATATTACCTAATCGTGAATTTTCTGAAGTCATTGACATTATAAAACTCATTGTTCGTTGATGAAAGAACTTGGGTGTTCAATTATTATTGAATATAATGCATCGTTTCATTTATTTGAATACAAAGAGATATTAAAATTAAAATATATTAAATTAATCTCAGTTATTAAATGATGAGTTGAACAAAAGACTCTAATATTCAAATTTATAAAAACTCAAAACACCACCAGATTTATATATATATATTGCGTTATGTGTCCAACCTTAACCATGTCAGAGATATAGCATTTCAAAAACTCATAATTAAGCAATATTTGAATATGTCCTAGAACACACAATTACTGAATTTTCAAAGACAACTGTTATTAATCAAATAATATATATCTCTATAAAGACGAAGCTATTTTTTTTATAATGAAAAAATATGGAAGTGTGGGTAATACATGACTTAATTAATTAACTTCGTTTATTACTATTCGTTTCGTAATTAAGCCATTATTTCGATTAATTATAATATTTTGTTGATTTTAAATTATATTTTAAATACAAAACATAAAAGGTCACCGAACTTCGAGTGGCCTGACTATCTTTTGATCTTGATGGATCTGAAGTAAAGATATGAAATAATAATGTGAGACTTAAAGCTTAACATGATTTTGTAAAAATCTTATACAATTATGTTTTCCGTAACGGTTCAAATTTTGTACACATATTCCTTGAACAATTTTGACTCATAATTTAGTCAGATCTGTTACATCCTGAATCCCGTCTACCTCACTCAGTCTGTGTCTAGTTTATTATGCCCAAGGTGTTTGCTTCTACACCATCCAACCCCATAAGACAAATGTTACGGAAGGTACTCTCTGATTATAGGGTGTACAGTAAACTTATACACGCAATCGAATCCCTGTATGAAGAAAATTCTGCGTGTGTAAGGATCAGTGGATTATTAACACCATGGTTTGACATTATAAAGGGTGTCAAGCAGAGCTGTGTAATGTCTTCATAGCTGTTCAATTTGTATATGGATAATTGTGTCAAAGAACTAAAATGTATGAATGCAGGAGCGAAGGTGAGCGATTTTATTGTATGATGTTTATTATACGCCGATGATGCAGTATTAATGGGGAAGAATGAACAAGAATTACAAAGTCTAGTGAGTAGAACTTACGATGCATGCAAGGAAACTGACCTTATTACGATTGTAAACAAATCGAAAGTGAAGATATTCGAGGAGGAAATCAAAAGAACGTACAAAATTCTTGTAGGTAATGAATATTTGAAACAAGTAGATCAGTTAATATATTTGTAAAATATTATACGTTTGATTAAAATGGGAAGGCTGAGAAAGATATGGAAGGAGGGTGACTGCAGGGAATAGTGTGAACGGCTCTCTGGATGGAATCATATCTAATAAGAATGTGTCAACCGATAAAAGACTAGCGATGCACAATGGAGTCCCAGTACCGACACTGATGTATGGAAGTGAGGCCTGGAGCTCTCAGAAGAGAATGAAAGTAGATTTAATGCAGTGGAAATGAGATCGCTTAATCGACAGATCCATTTATGACAGAGTAATGAATGAATAAATAAGGAAATAACGTAAAGCTGATCTTAGTATGGTGAGTAAGATTAAGAAAGAATCACTTATATGGTTTGGTTATATGGAACTGATGAATAAGGAGAGAATGGTAAGAAAAATATATGATACAAGTGTTGATGGTACCAGAAATATAAGACGTCCGCGGATGACTTAGCATCACTTGGTAAAGTAAAGTTAGAGGCCTCAGTAATCGGCGAACTTGTACGAGAAGATGTATGAGAGTAAATGAGGCGAGTATTGTGTATCAAGATAAAATAGTGTGGCTCTCTATCCTTTCTGCCTACCCTCGCAGAGAAACGGTGTGATGGTAAGTTAGTTAGATAATTCTTCGAAGTTGCGACTAGTGTCATACTGCTTGGTTATTTTAATCTTGTCATTCTTTAAGAAGATACGAAACCAGTAATGAAATGAAGGTGAAATAGGTCGAGCAAATCTCTCTTACTTTATATTCAGCATCGGCTGGCTCCATTTCGCACGTTTATAGAGAGAAAAAGTCAGAGTTCAACCATTATCTCCATCTCTTTTTCTCTGAAAGTGTTAGAACATACGTTTGCATGTGTTCATCAATCATTATTTTTAGTTATTTAACTAGAACAATCTCAATAACTCGACATATATGAAAATGTGCATTTCAGGAAGCACGCCTCAACCTTAAATGCATAATGGGAATGTCGGCCATTTATTTTAAATCTTAAACTTATTTTTAAAAATATGCTTAGAGATTATAACTTTCTCCTTAAATGATTACTCAAACGATTTACTGAAGATGAATACGAGTTTATCAGCTTTCAAATAGAAAATAGGTAACGAAAATTTTCTAATTGAATTATCATCTCTTATCATATCTGATAACTCATCAAAGTTATTTCTAAGGTACGAGGAGTGATAAATAAGTTCTCATAACTTACAATATTGGTATAGCAAATAATTTGTTAGAATACTTTTCCTGCGCATTACGTGGCAATACTACGACATAAAAAACAAGCTGGACGCAGAAGAACACTGAAATTTATTTCTTAAATACAAATCGTTAATGCAGTACTCTATTTGAAGGTATAAGGTTTGTAATTTATGTGAATATTTGGCTAGAGTACTTACAAAAGTTGCGTTTATTATCAGATGAAGCGCAATTGAATTTACACTGTTTCTAAATTATAAGTTGAAGTTCAAGATTAACAAAATTATTAAAGGTGGTGCTGAGAGGTGTGTCCGACGAACTAGCCAAAAGAAAAGTGCCGGTTCTGGAGTATTCTCGGACTGGTTGCGGCGCGACGTTTTGTTGTCTATATTATTGCAGTACTAGGCGGACTTGAATGGGGCCGTCAGCTGCATGAAATGAATGGAATGGTTACGATCATGAGTGAGGTGTAGGTACCCTTAATTATTTGCGAATGAAATCTGAATGCTGCATCAAAACATTGTTGTGATGATTTTTTCACCAATAATCATAATATTCAATATTTTCGCCTGATCTGGCCTTCTCTGACTTCTGAGTCACGAGCGAAGGTGGAACGGATTACGATGCTTACTCTAAATAGCGCCACGGAGAACAACTGAGGGAATAGTTGTAATAAAAAAATTATAAATTCTCGTTTGTGTTAATTAGTAGATTTAATCTTACTGTTAAAATTTGATAATTATATCATGAAATACCCTCAAATTCTTGCTAAGAAACGATTATATACTTCAATAAACCCTTTACATTAAGAAGATAAATGCACTATTTTATTGCCCATATCTAATAATATTTTTTCTCTCTAATATTCTGCACAATAATATTGACTGTCTTGATTTCCTCTCCTCGGTAAATATTAATACTTCAATTGTTTCAGACACAGCTGTTTTACGCATAAAAAATATAAATTTGCCTGTAAATCATATTGTCGTAACTTGCCTTACAAAGTGTGAAAAAATAAAGATTTAGATATGTTTTAAGATCGATTTTTTACAGTTCATAAATGTGTACATTTTCATTTATTTATTTTCTACTTTTATTAATGTATTTCACATACTTTGTATATTCACAATTTAATTAACACATATTAACAAACATATATGTACACTATACACTCGATCGCCAAATAATTAATACAATTTGCATATTTATACTACCGTGCATTAGGATATGGAATGATGCATGTTACAGCTACATAGAATTGTAAATATACACATTATGTAAACCAAAATATGTACGTGCAAAAGTACTGTATTGAATCAATATAAATTTAAAATATCTAGTGTCAAACTGTGGATTAAATTCCTTGAAATTTCAGAGGCTTAAAATTATTTTTTATGGAAATATAAAAATCGGATAGTTAATATGAATTTAACAATTTCCAAAATCACCTATGTATGGATCGAAGATATTAGAATTTGTTGTTCCTACACTAAAAATAAACTACCAGGGTTTTTACAAAAGAGTACGCTTTCTCACAGTTTGTAAGAAATGATAAAAAAGTGGCTTATCGACCTGTCTTACCTGTAAGCATAAAATGAATTGTTTCAACTGTGACTGATTAGTTGTTATATTTTGATTGTATTAAATGTAAACAAAATAGATCTGAATGTACCTGCAGACAAACGTCTAGCAAGATGTTATGTGGATCTAGTTTTAATTAAAAAATAAAAATGTAAATAAAAAAGGATTTGTTTCAATGAACGAGAAATATTAATTAATTATTTAATTTTTTAAAAACATTCATTCTCAATACAGATCTTTCTAACGAGACAAGCATAGTCCAATCTAAATTGCAAAATTGTGTTATATAGATAAATAAATAAATATTTTTTGTATAAACTTTATCTTCATAAATATTTATTAATGTTTTCGATAATTGTTTATACGGATAATTTAAATATTTTATTTATATCCTGACACAGTTTTTTACACATTTTATTTATTATTTTACATTATGTAATTGTTTATTACTTGTTTAAATATTTATATTTTATTTATTCTTTTTCTTTCATAGCACTACATCCCAGTATGGGAATTGGCCTTCTCCACCGACTTCTATCCCTGGACATTTTTCTCCAGCTCACTGACTCTCCCATCCTACTTACTTACTTACTTTAAAAATAAGAAGTACTCTCTCCATATCCGTAAATGGAGAAAATAAAAACGGGCGAGATTCTACGTGAAAAGTCACAATTTCTTCTCAATAAACATTGGGCGTAGTGCCTATTCCGTACGTGATTGTATTAACGAATACTGGGTGACGTGACACTAACGCAGCCAGTCATATCTATTACGTTTTATAAAGTCGGGCGAAAGATCTCGAAATTTTTTCGCATCTGATTTAACGTGAAAACGGATTCATTTCAAGTATTTTCGTGACTTGTTCCAAAGACGAATTTTCGCGATGGTATATAATAAGAGAATGCGATAAAATTTGAAGTGTCATATACGTGACTATTTGAAATACCAATAAGACAAACAGTAATATATTGTGGATCGGTTAAAGGACTCCGTCTTAGAGCGTTACCAAAGGATACATTTTTAAATACAAATTGTACAACATAAATAGCACATCAATAAAATTGGGAGAAAATAAAACTGAAACGAGGTTAAAAATTTCTGATGCCAATTGATCAATGATCTTAGAGATCACTATTTTGACAGCGCTGGTAAAGCTTATCGTACCTGCCTAATTTCAATATTATTATTTATGTATTGGAAGTATTATAATTAAAATTCATTTCGACATTATTTAAAAATATGCGTCCGAGCTTCAGTGAAAAAATGTTTTTTTTCTCTCTCTTTATTATGGTCTTCGCCAATTAGACGTAACTAGCCATTACAAGTATATACAAATGAAATAATACATTTTTTTTAATATATAAACAATTAACATAAATAAATAACCATGGGAATATTATTAATTAATATTAGTAAAAGTATTTGATTTTTGAAATCTAATTAAAACAATTAACATGCATTGACTTTTTTTTTTCATTTTTTCATACATTACATAACATAGTAAGAAGAAGAACATTTATATTGGAAAGTAAAAAATAATATACAAATTATAACTGTTGTTAAGTGAAGGATAAATTCAAAAAAATATATAACTAAAATAAAAAAACAATGTGACATTTCAATTCATATAAAGTATTAATTTAATTTATTAAGAAAATTGTGAAAATATATATTATACTTTCACATTTCTCTTAATTTAAACAATATAACGTATTCAAACATAATAGATCAAAACCGCAAAAAACAACTAAAATTAATTTTACCAAACTTTACATCATTAATATTTTTAAAGATAAAAAGAAACAGTTCTTTTAATTGTAATATAATAATATTTTTTAACATCAAGACAATGTTGTGAATCTATGAAATTATATATTCACAACATTAATAAACATAAAATATATTTGTAATATATTAACAAATTATAAAAATCACCAAAGGAAGTAATAAATAAAAACTTAAACAAAATAATCAGCATTGTAATTGAGATTCCCTTATATAAAGATAATCAAGAAAAATGTTCTTTATTGTTTCCTGTCACATCAAAAATGGAGAAAAATTTTCAAATCAGAAAAATGGAATTCAAAATAAAGTTTGTTCAGTGAAAAATAAATACGTGAAAATATTTTTAACAGGCTACGAGGTTTGTTATAAATGCCAAAATAAATCCAACAAGTAAGGATATTTACTGTAGATTTTTGTTTGTAAATACGTTGATAGAAAATATGTCCAGCATGTTAACTAATTAGTATTACATAATTAAAAAATAAAAAACATAGTCAGTCAGGCCATTCTCAAAATTGCAATATTGAAATGAAGGTGATTGTTACACCAACCCTCAAAAATAGACAGTATGTAAATTAACGTCCGTGTTATATTTGAATGAGAGAGAGGGAGAGAGAGTGAGCGAGCAAATCACGCAAACGACGTCTTTCCATTCTCGAGTTTCGACTAAAAATATAAGTTTTTGGTTAAAATAAGTACTAATACAGTATTCAAAGTTCACAGAAAAAGGTTTGTTCATAAATTACCTCTTGATTTCCTCATCCGCAGCGTCGTAGTGAAGAATCACGGCCATTCCTGTTGCCATTTTTATGTTTTGACAGATTATGGTACGTTTATCTCCCTCACTCTCTCTCTCATTCAAATATAACACGGACGTTAATTTACATACTGTCTATTTTTGAGGGTTGGTGTAACAATCACCTTCATTTCAATATTGCAATTTTGAGAATAGGCCTGATTATCTGAAATCTATTTTACAACGTGTTGATAAATTTGTATTACATTTTTAGTTGCACACAATAAAGTACCTCGGACAATCTGGTCACAAACTATTCCGTACAACTCATCAGAGTTGTATTTTAATCATTAAGTATGAGTACATGTTTTATTTATACTTCGATCGCAACTATAAACAGACGAAACTCCCGTTACGGCGCTCCGCCTTACGGAGCTTCTTTAATACAACACTTTGAAAATTTATATTAAGTGCAGTAGCAAGGTTTAAGAAAATCGACCTCAATTTTGAAAGAAGTTGTACAGTGGGTAAACTATAATACTAATAGACGGACGGAGAAACTCTTAGCGAAATGATGCATCAATCAAGGACGCAAATTAAGAAAGAAAGAAAAAATTAACCCCTTAACTGTAGCATTTAATTATTTATAATTTATACTAATGCATACATTTTTTTAGACCTTGAGTTATAAATATTTAATTAAATAAAATAACAATAACTTTGTATAAAAACACGAAATTTAATGTACGCCGACCGGTTTCGCTTATCTCAAGCTTCGTCACGACGTATTTAAAACTGATCATAAATACAAGAAAAGTGCACTTATATATACACAAAAAGGGAGATAGAATATAAAATTACACGTGAAAGAGAGAGACAGAATACATATATAGTTAAATAGAACATCAAGGGAGACAGAATATAAATTATATGCGAAAGAGAGAGACAATACACATACGGATTAATGAAACATTAAGGAATGGGAAAATACAGTTTTAATGGATATTAAGTTGATTTTAAAGGAAACATACCTAATATGGGACTAATAGATAAATTGATTTGATTATTAAGAATTGGCGTACCAATATTTATTGCCTTTTTTATTTCAAAAGCTTCTAAATTGTCCAAAGGGAGACCAAACCCGTTTTTATGGAGGATATTGACCCCTGTGGTATTATCAAAAGAATGGTCTTTTTCAATAATATGGTTGGAAAATTCTGAGAAACTATTGCTGTTTAAATAGTATTAAACCGTAACACTGTATTTTACCGTTCCTTAATGTCCCATTTATCCGTATATGTATTATGTCTCTCGCCTTCGCATATAATTTATATTCTGTCTCCTTTCATGTTCTATTTAACTATATATGTATTATATCTCTGTCACATGTAATTTTATATTCTATCTCCCTATTTATGTATATATAAGTTTCCTCTTCTTGTATTTATGATCAGTTTTAAATACATCGTGATGAAGCTTGAAATAAGCGAAACCGGTCGACGTACAATAAATTTCGTGGTTTCATACAAAATTATTATTATTTTATTTAATATAATATGTCAAATCACAAAGTGATTGCTTTCTACGAAAATATAATAAATATTTGCCCAGAAAAACTGAAAAAGTCTGTGATTCACTTTACTGGGATAATAGCTTACATGTGAATTGGAACCAAACTAGCCGTATAAGCAAGGTACATCTGTACTATCATACAACATTAATTCGACTGTTTTGAAATGACGTAATGCAACGCTTTCGGTGGGGCAATATTATTTACAAAATGTTTATGTAAATTGAATGTCATACGCAATAATACAAAACAAACATTAATGCTATCGCTCGCTGTTTCAAACTCTATTAACAATATTCTCACGCCTTGCCAATATTTATTGTATTCGTGTAGGTAGTATACGGATTAATTTTCAAATGTCAATATTTGTATTAGCGAGACCAGGCTTGCAATTTGAACAAATTAACCACCTATTATTTAATGATTCTCAACTATTAATATTGTATGAAAATTGTATCGTTTCTTTCGCATTTTTAAAACTTTGTCATAGCATTATAAGGAATCATGAAACATTCAGATTAGATACCTACCACAGCAATATTGCGTTCTTTAATCCAATTTCATGAATTTGTAGATTGTATAATATAGTAGCGAGTGGCTTGTCGGTGTGGTGTTCAAAACTCGGTGTCTAGTGATCTAGTGGTCGGGGATTTGCATCTAGTTCCAGAACACCGGCAAGTTAATCCTATTTTCATAATACAAGCGCTTAGCTTAGTTTGAAAATATTACGAATATTGATGTGTATATATATTGTCAATAATATAGTTAATGAGTTGGACATGATCTTAAATTCATTACTCAACTAAAAAAAAATTACGCGATATTGAAACGTTTATACTCGTATATTTGGTGCTAAATATTTGTTTAAATCATTTATTTATTCCTGTATGTTACTACGTTCATATGTTTTATATTACACTTTCATGTTATTTGTTCAGATATGTACCTACTTGAATATCTCATTTTAGGTTATACACCGGCGTTCTATCCTCCCCACCGGCTAGTCAAGAAAGAACATAAGAACGGTGGATTACACACTTCAGAGACGCATACCTACCTTGATCTATCGTATTCTGCCTTCACCCTAAACTGGGAAAAATTATTGTTAATATCCTGGAGCGATAAGTAAAAATATGTTTTCGGTATAAATAGAGAATCTATTCAACAATCAAAGTTAGTACAGATATTTTCGGATAATCAATAACCATTTAAATATAATTAACATGTGTTCGACGATGATTCGCAGAGCAAAGATTTGATAATTTACCAATAAACTGTGGCTAACCTAAAATAGGTTACCACAAAAAATAACTCTGAAAATTCAACATTAGTATTCCCGCGGCAAAGATATTAAGTTTATTTATTGTTATTGTACTTAGTTTGTAGAACTCCATGTTTATTTTTAATTCAATTTAAAAAGTAAAATTACAATCAATATTATTATTGAGTTCTGCTAGTTTGCGTAAGTATTATTATATGTTACAGCTGTTTCAGTGATGTTATAAATATTAACGGAATTTTTTTTATGATAATGATGATACCTCTGCGAATAAGGAATATTAATATACATCGGTTCCACCGATCCCACCTAATTATCCATGGATAGAGGAAGGGATAACTAAAATCAGTTAAATAAGTCGATTGTACGCGGTTTATCCACTATTTAAAAATGTCCTTAACCGCCGAAACAGCTGTAACATATAATAATGCTTACGCATACTAGCAGAACTCAATAATTATATTTATTGTAATAAGACTTTTTAAATTTAATTAAAAATATTAGATTTAAATTAGAACCATGAAATACAAGGATAAATTAACAACATTAGGATGATACGAGTATGATGACTGCATCCAGCATAGGCTTGCGACAATATTTCATGGGACAAGTAAGGATCAGTTAACCTCGAACTCCGTGACTGTGGTTGCCATTTCATTTTGTTCCTATTCATAATCCTCTGCTACGAAATTCCATGTCTGTTGCACCCGGAATCCACCCAACGGATCATTCGTCGCCAAGAAATGATTAGGCGTTGATCATTAATCGCCAGGAAACATGCACCGTAACATCAAGGTCAGTCGACCATATTACTTTTATCTAAGCGGGAAAAATAAATATCAAATTTCTGGAAAGATTGTCATTATGCTATTAAGTACAGATAAATTATAAGATATTTTAAATATGAATTAAATATATTAATTTGAAAGATATACATATAAAATCAATTTTATCGAAAAATATTGTTGTTGCGCCACCGGGATTCGAACCTGGATCTCTTTTCAAACCGGGGAAGGTGCATTATCCAACTATGCTACAGCGACAATATTTTTAGCGACAAATAATGGAACGATTAAATGTATTAATATCAAAAACATAACATATAGGTTCGAAAATTTGTCGCTAAAAATATCGTCGCTGTAGCATAGTTGGATAATGCACCTTCCCCGGTTTAGATAGAGAAACAGGTTCGAATACCGGTGGCGCAACCACAATATTTTTAGATAAAATTGATTTTATTTGTATATCTTTCTAATTAATATATTTAATTCGTATTTAAAATATCACAGACCTATGCTCTGAATAATTACAACTTCACTATAAGAATGTGTTCTCCTAATAATTATAAGATAAGCTAATTAAGTATTTGCCCTTGTAAATTGTTGAGTCTCAATACTGGCCCGCCCGCCATCAGCCACCGCTGTTGAGAAGGATCTGTCAACTTCGATCGCCCGGCAAGATCTCCAAATATACAATAGAAAAGAACCGACTACTGTGAAGATCGCGCACATTGCAAAATGTAGGTACTGCATCATGACAGCAACGTCGTTGGCATAGAATAATCTGAAGGGGTAATTTAAAACGCCACATTATATTTGTAATGTCACAATAGATATATTATATTTCAATGTCGATCAACAATTCATACCCCTTGTAGTACGTATTTATAGACTATGGGGTGGACACATTATAGTAAACGCATGTGAGAGCATTTTTAGGAGGTTTAATAGCCGTAATGTATTTAATTTATTTTAACGTTTGTCGTATTATTATGTCTGTATAATACAAATTAAAAACTGTCATTATCATTACCAGCTGTTTTCTTTCTACTGCTGTATGAAGGTCTCCCCATGTCTCTCCCACTTTTCTCTATCCATTGTTATTTGTTGCCAGATATTTCCGCAGAGTTTGATGATTTTGTTAGTCTAGCGAGTTTTTAGACTACCTGTCAACCATTGATACTCACTGCATCCCTGTCCAACAATTGTCTGCCCTCCGAGAGATGTGACCAGCCCATTGGCATTTTCATTTTAACCATATTCAACTGTGTCAATTTATATTGTTTATTCTCTTATCCATATGTTTATTTTCCTGTATCTTCGTGTAACTCCCAACATAAATTTTTCCGTGTCTCTTTACGATATATATGTTTAGCAGTTATACATGAGCAGTCGACGTATGCATTGATTAGACACATTCCGTTTTAGGCACTGTAAGAGATCACATTTGAAAATCATTTTCAGTCGTCCAAGTGTACTCCACCCCAGCTTAGTTCTGCAAACAATTTATTTGGATATGCCTCGTGTTATGGAAATGTATTATCTTACGTAGACATAATTATTGACACGAATGTCTATCGACTCAACAGAGCAGTTCATCATTACTTTGGTCTTTGAGACGTTTATCTTCAATCCTGCTCTGTTATGTTATTATGTTCTGAAAGTCGTCTGGATCAAATGCAATATTATCTACAAAACTTTTATGATATAAATTACTCGCCAATTATATGGATGTCTTTCTTCTTTCTCGATGATATATTTTTTATAACACTTCGAATATTCCTGCTGTATTATGAATATGTACAAAAAATCACCATAGTTCAAAAGTAAGTATTAAGACAGATTATAAAATAACTACAATAGAATAATCTCATTAGATAAACGTAATTTACATATTATAAAAAAATCTACATATAATGAGATCGTATTAATATTTCAATAACTGTTCAAATAACTACAATAAGATATTCTCATTAGATAAATGTAATTTACATATTATAAAAAAATCTACATATAATGGGATCGTATTAATATTTTATTAACTGTTCAAAGGTTTTTGGTGGAATTCCATGATTATTTTGTAAATTGAGTTGAAACACTATTATTCCACTACATTTTATTATATTAAACGTTGGATCGTTTTCGGGAACATCTTCCTATTATCAATAATACAATTCAATTGCAATATTTTAATGTTTTACAAATATGTAGTAGATAACGAAAATATTCTTAAGTTAAATATAATACAATAAAACACACAAAGATAATATTACTAATTTTAAAAGTATAATATAATAGGTTAGAATGAAATTAATAAATAATGGTATTATTTTCACTGTGAATATAATTATTTAAATGTGAGTTTCAACGTTAATTTTAGAAATAATTTATTATTGTGTCTCAAAATCATCGATAAACAATGATTTTCGTGAGAAAATATATATTAAAATATTTTCTGTCTCAGGAAGAAGAAATAGAAGATATAATAATTTTATTAAATATTTTATATTTTTTAAGTTTTTTTATATTTGCAATATATGTGACGTTTTTACACCAAAATTATTTTTAAATATCATTATAACATACATACATGTTTGACTGGAAAAGAATACCCTGCTTATCAAAATTTCTGATTTTAAGTTTGAACTCGTATGCATGTATTGAAATCGGTAATCTATTAACGTAACGATTACCCGACGTAAAAATAAATAGAGCAAATTAAATTCATAATTTAGAAAGGTATACGAAAAATCTATGTATCAAAAAATATACTGTTACTACCGAGACTCGAACACGAAACTTTTTCTTTTATTTTCTCCGATACCTAGATTTTTTTGGGATTTTTTGTGATTCATCTAATTTGTTTAAGTTATCAAATAACGATGTTCTCGAAGTACAAATTTATAATCAATATAGGATTCCATTAAAAATATAGAAATATCAAATATTAATAATTTAAAGAAAAATCCACTCTCCGGATATTATTAAAAAATGAGCTAGGCAAGTTTTCCCGGGCACCGCTAAATCTAGCCATCCTCTGATCACATGTACAAGTAAGGGATGTTATTGGAATCGTTCTAGAGGGAACCTATCAAATAAAATATAGAATGTCGGGATGAGATGTCTGCAGAGTCGATTCAGGGCGAAATAAAAAAAACCCAACGGAAACGAAACTTGGCGCAGACGAAACGGGAAACCTGTTCTCCGTGACAAACTTTCCAATTTCCAAGTTTTGAGACGTATTTTGTGATGAAAGCTTTTCACGACAAACAACTTTGGAGTGGGGTTTTGATAATGGCTTCATACTTCACTTTTGATGCACAGTAACAAAGCGGGTATTTTAGTCAAAGATTTATCCCAGTACAAAATTTATTTTACAAGCCATGGACATCGAAGAATGGCTTGCGCTATATAATTAACAGAGCGAAGCCAGTGGTCTTCCACATAGGTGCGTTCAGTTAGTACATATTTTGATAAATAATGCGAAATTATATATTAATCTTACTGAATATCATGGTATATTACATAAAATCTAAATAATATTTAATAATTGTGGTAGGAATATTATAAAATATATATATCTTATTTTGAATTATTTCAGGAAATTTTAATCAAGTGCAGCTTATTTCAAAGTACTGACCGCCGCCGCTACCACACTACAACTTAACGTTAGATTAACCCATCTTGAATAACTTAACTCGTGGATATGAAAATAAGTCACGGACATTATTACGTGATACGACTATTTTTTTCAGAAGCTTATCTTGTGCGGTATCGATTGGAGCGTGTGACGCATTATCCTCTTCCGAGCTGTCTCGAGATCTAGTAAAGTGATTTACAAAAAAAAAAAAAATTATCTAATTGAACGAGTATATCGTAAAATAAACAAAGAAAAAAAACATTAGAAATCTTGTATTCAATCTAACTAACTAAATAATTATCATGCCGTTTCCCTTCGAGGGTAGAATGCAGTGGATAGAATGCTACACTCATCTGTCTCGATAAACAACTACCATCCAAATTCATACTTGTATATTATTTACTCATTTTGTCATGCATTATGGTCATGGTTGATTATTTTTAGGTATCTAATGTACCTGGCACGCCAGGTGTATTTCTAGTATCATTAAATTACTAACTTACTTCGATCAGATATATTCTTAAAATGATTTAAATAATAACGTTACACACCATTCCAGCGACGCACGTGACACCTGGCGACATAGAATATTTCCGGATCTCGTCGCCCTAGCATATTTTTAATCGGTTAAATCTAATTATTTTCTGATAGATGACGGGTATTCTGAAACTTGCCAGTAGTGAATTTATAAAGTATTAATAGAAAGTAAGCGATTGATTTTGCTGGACAGTACAGACAATGGTATATGATGCTTGGCCGTGCTCGGTGTTTTCGTGCCGATTATTTTGTCATTTGTGGCCCTTTCGCAACTAATGTTTCCTCAAAACCTATTTTTAAAGGTTGAAATTATAATTTATTTATAAAATTGGTAGTAATTTACTGCAATACAACTAATGTAAACAAATATTAAATTAAATACTCATAAAATGTTTTTGTAAATTCAGCAATGACTTCACACAAATGCGAAGCGAAGTTTCGAAACAAAACAGTGTCTGTCTATATATACTAAATAAAAGATAAAAAACTGGCAAGTTGGATATTCGATTCGGCATATCCAGAGGAAAAAACAGACATTTTAGCCCACTTAGCTACGGCCAGTAATATGATACGTGTCAATATTATTATAATAAAAGTATTCACCACACGCGTAACGATAATATAAATAAAAATTCTTGAAATATTTTTAGTCTGGTTTAAATTTTCTCCGATATTCATTTATTTCAATTTTAGGGCTAGAAATAGTTACGTGAAATTAAATCTTTGCTATTTATTCTGTCAATCCTGAAACACAACATTGGAAAAGGTTTTAGAGATCTTGTATTGCAGGGGCTAATATGCATGATGTTTATACTATTGAATTAACACTTGAATATATAAGTACACTTCACATCCGGCGAATATATAGCATCTGACATTCTTTCAATAGATAATCTATTGGAAGTATAATATTGTGATATCCATTACTTCTGTTAATATGTGTGTGCGAGAGCGCGGCGCGGTGAGATTGACAGATGTATGGGTGCGTGTGTGCGTGTACCGCCCGGTATGCCGTGCGTGGTACGCGAGTACGGGGATGCATGGAAAAAATATAAGTCGTGCAGATCTGAGAAGTGGCCTCTGAATCCACGGGACTTCTTCTATATATTTCTAGCTTTAATTTAACTGATGTACTTATCATTGTACCTAGTATTACTATAGTAAACGATGAATTATTGTATATCGACCGAGTTTAATTGTCATACATCATTATATATATACAAATCAGACCCCCCTTTCAATCACCCAATGTATCTTTGTTTACAAAGGTTGATAAATAGACCAAGTGTCGCTCATATTGGAATATATAGTATGAAAATAAAAACACTTGTTTTTTAGTTCTAATAGTTTAATTTCCGTGTAATGCGTTTCGCCTTACGGGGGTATTATCAATCTTACCGTTTTAAATTAAACAACTTGTATTTATGTGAAATTTATTGAAAAAGAGGCAGCTAATTAATTGTAAGCTTCCAACGTTGTCTTGCATAAAAAAATGTTAAATACTAAAGCAAATATTGTCCGTACCGGACGACGCTAAATATGAAATATTTTATCGAGCGCGTAAAACTTAAAACCATTTTTTGTTTTAAATTTAACGTAAAAATATTAAGAATTTACGTATCTACCAACTGTTTCTCTACACTTGTAGGCATAGAGTAGAAATCCACGAAAACCTTTATTCATGATAGACCTTTTTCAGGCTGATCGATGTGGAAATATTTCGGCACACGTGTTCATTCTTTTCCTGGATAGTTATATTATTATGTAGTTTAGCGGGCGAACAATCCAAAGACACTTTTGTACGTCGATAAATCACGGAAATTTCTGCGCGTGACGCGTATTTATTGTTTACGAGTAGATAACTTAAACGTCTGTACCAAATTTATGGCCATGTCTCCGTGTTCGCCGGTGAACTGGCATAATATTGGTATTAGCTCTACACGCGGGGAGACCACACCGCATATTATAATAAATTGTAGTAGTTGCGTAGAATAGAAAGAATCCCCTTCTATAGAGGAATAATTCACAGATTTTCAATATAAGTCAACGCGGTTGTTGTTTTTCGTAATAATAAAAATATTCAATTATTTTAAATAAACATTGAATTGATTCAATTAACTACGTAAATTTTAAACAGCTTAAAGATAAATACTGAGAATTATTCTGGGACTGGTACGAGATGGGGAAGTTTCGTGAAAATAAGGTACTGAAACGATTTATATAATATTTATGTCATTGCTTACATTATGTTTTTGATTCTGTATGGCGACAATGGTATAATTGATTTAATAATGTATTAAAGCCGTTCTGGATTTAACTTAATAAAATATTCTAGTCAATTTTAAATTTTTTTTTTCTCCTCCTATGTGTACTTTTATTGTATTATTTTACTATATCTAAGTTATTTGACAATTTAAAAATATTTTTTTAAATTTTCTGTTCTTATATATATATAAAGATTTTAAATGAAAATAGATTTTTTTTTCAATTTAATGACAAGGATATTAACTATTTGAAATACTCTTCGTTAACAAGGTAATATTCATCAAAAACAAGTACGTGAGAATTAAACTAATATTAATTGCCGCTAATTAAATATTAGTTCAACAAAAGAGTTCAGGTCAGGTAGTGCGTCACATAAAAAAATCTATTTAACTAACTATTGATTTATTCAGCTTTGTACGGGGACAATATTGATTCATTTAAATAAACGTATTTAAAAATAATGAACCACTGTGAGAATAGAGTGGCGGATTACCAACCTCTCTCGATGGCCTATTTGGCTGTGGTTCCCAACCGGTGTGTCGCGGCACACCAGTGTGCCGTGAACGATCGATCAAATGTGCCGTAAAAGGTTTACTATATTCTGCCGTATTTAAATTATGTGTTTCGTTACTTTTAAAAGCTGCTTACGAAAACATTATCATTAAAATACTATTACTTATTATGAAACATACTTATCGACACGCATTTTTTTAAATAATATTTATTATATGAAAACATTACATTATACTACTACGGAAAACCTTTATTACAAAAATTGCACCTGATTATTTTTAATTAAATTCTTTTTATTTGAGAGGTTAAAAAAGGTTATAAACATGTAAATATTCTTTAGTATATTGTGAAAATTGTATATAATTAATTACTTAAATAAATAAATAGATAATAATAAAAAAACATATGAAATTCAGCAGCCTTCTTGTTAAGGGTTTCGATATAAAAGTAAGTACTTCATTCAGTACTTTGTTTGTTACAGTAGTTCTTTTACTGTATTACAGCAGCTAGTACTTTTTCATTTTGATGCACAGGTTTGTAATATTACAGCTTTTAAAAAAATCTAAATTAAGTTAAATATCAAAATTTAAAAAAAAATACAAGGTTAAAAGGAGAGTGAAAATAGTAATGTTCAGTATTATTTGTAATTTGAAAATATTTTTAGCATAATTTCTTATATTTTTGTGCAACTAGAACTTCACTACAGACTATGGTTAAATATTTTGCACTTTTAAGGCTGTTATATATTTTTTAGTTATATTTAAAACTCGCACAAGATTTAATGCCTATTTCTGGTGATGATGATTACTTAACCAAAAAATTCAAAACGGAAGTTAAAGAACTTGAAACTTTGTGGACGGTATATCGCTCCAAATATCCTAAAAAGTTTAAACAGCGAGACATAAAGTGAGATTAAATAGAGTCATGTATATATACAAAACCCTTGTGGTATACCCAGAGATGGACTGATAATGTTAACATAGACCTGCAAGATCTAGGCAAATGCCAATCTACAACGGCGATTTCAAGAATGTTGTATTTTATTTTTATTTATTTTTTAAAAACTTCAATAGATTCTAAATTTATGTGTTTCCTACCCACCTCACAATATAATAAGAGTCCCTTTAGTCCCAATATAAGAATTCATCACAATTATGTGAAAGATTCACTATGCTTGAACTTCCCAAACTCTACACCAGAAATACTGTAAATTAAAAAGTTATAATTATCACCTAGATATCTGCATAATATTTAAATAGCCTAATTATTTTATATCCATATGAATTTAAATCGGCTTACAGCAGTATAATATGTTCCAATTTTTTTTAAATATATGATTAGCTTACATTATTTATTCTTTTGCAAATTATATATCTTCAGAACTAAAAAGTTTAACAAATGATACTTCTCTTCAATGAAATGTATGAATTTTATATTAAATTTCAACGAAATATTAGAATTTTATTTATAACATTATAATAATTTTCTTCATTGCATATTTGTCTCCAGAATATTGTAAAGAGAGAAAGAGAGATTCAAGAAAATCAGCGATCAAGGTAAAAGAGCGATAGATAAATCTCCAACCAAATGGACCTGCCAAGATCTAGAATGAAACTTATATATAATCACACAAGAATAAAAACAGCTTAAAGAAAAAATTCGCCATTAATTATGCATTCTCTACATTATCTTCTTTTTCTTCAAAATTGCACTCCCACATGGAAGTTGGAAATCATAATTGCAATTTGAATTTTAGAGGAAACAGCTCTGAATAATGATTATAAGTTTCAATGGAATCAGTCACGCGAGTTCTTTAAGAATGAGTCAAGTCACACCATAACACGCGGTTATGGAAAATAGTCTTGCATCTTCTTCCATAAGATAACTTGTATTATTACTTCATATATTATTCTTGCAGTAAAACTTGTGTTTTTAGTACCCAAGTGTTATTTTCATTATTTTTATTCGTACATGAGTTTTTCAGTTCTTTCCTTCTAAAACATGAATAGCCATTGCTTTCTTTTTTTAATATTTATACTTAAGCATTAGCTTTATTTCACTTAATATTCACATTAAGATTGTCTACAAATCCATTGGTATCTCCATGCACAACAAATACATTGGTATCCATCGTCGGAGAATAGTTAAAAAAATGTATTCTCTGTTTCATTTACACTCGTTATTTTGTATCATTTCCAATAGGTTGGTTACAGTGGCTAAAGCAAGATGAATATAGATATATCAGTATTGAACATGGTAAACGAAATAAATAAATTATTATTCAATGACTGTAGTCACGGATTCTCGGATTCCATAAGGCATCTAAAGATGAAAATGAATAAATATGTTGATGTTAAAAACAAGTATAATCGTATAACATATTGTTATGTTAGAGTTTAATCCCTCAAATTGTAATTTTTACAACTTGCCACCCTTATATGAGGTAAACGCTGAATCGCAGATAAGTAGCTCGTTCGGTGTCGACGCGCGAGATCGCTCGCCTGACAGCGCCACATGAGGGCCGCGGTCGCAAATCCATTCGCACACAATCGTAAGAATATCAGGGTAAGATTTAGATGTTGTTGATACTAGTGCATCATCTGTAGAATACTGTAGTATCTAATTTGCATTGTACTCTCTTCTTATGCAGAAATTACAATTGCCTTTTTCAGACCCCAGGCTAAGGGCACCCGGTTCTGTTCTGCAGTTGGCGTCACGGGTAGCTAGGATGTGCGATGGAAGGCAGTCTTCATTTAGAATGAAGGACTCTTCGGCACATCCAGCAACGATCCCATACGATGGAGGATCAAGTGTGTGCAGTAGTTACGGCGCACGGATTTCCAGGTTACGTGGCCATTATTTTAACTTAGTTGAAATATCAAAAGATAACGACAGTTCTCCACTGTGGTGGAAGGATCAATCTTACGGTGATAATTTGCCTTGCGTCTGATCCGAGAGGCTTGCCACAAAAATCCAGACAACAATGCTTCGGGATGATTATTGTTCCACTTCCTTGTGACCAGAATGGAGAGATCGATTACATGATATTTATTTTGTATTAAACAATCTTGTTATAAATAAACCTTTTTCATTAATTAGCTTTAATTCCTAGTCCGAATTACAAAATACTGAAATAATTTTACCACAAGTGAGAGAAATATCGTCAGCTGAAGGTAAGTGCGCAGGACTAAGTTCCAGCCGAACCCACATTTTTATGTCAACCACTGTCTCTACGTGGCGTTTCCCTGGCGTTCTATCCACAGGAACAGTATATACAAATGTATTAGCGTATATGATACTTAAAAATATAACAGAATTTAAAAGAACAACTAACTCGTGCATTTCTCACATATATATTTAATTATGTAATATAAGTATGTACATAATGTTCCTCATATATATATATATATATAACATATGTCCGTACGTAAAGAAATAAACTTATTAAATTCTCCCTGGTTCTACACATAATCCATCAGCCTTACATATTTCCTAGGGGATGCTTCTACAATCTTCTCCTTTTCATAGGTACAAAATAAATATGACCTTCATGCTTGAATTACTGGGAGATATCTAAAACCTTAATATCGTATATAAACACAACCTTTTATCTGTATCAACCAATCGGCTGAATTTAAAAAAAGCCAAGTCTACGGTTTCACCTGCTTAATATTTTACCATATTTTTGCAGATATACATATTTGTCTTTATTTCTTTACTTTTAAAATAAATTGTAACTAATATTCTTAAATTATAATAAATATCATTGTACAGTCTTAATTAGTATCTTGAGATTTTTTGAAATATTTAAATGTTTCGGAAAGTTTGTAAAATTTACCAATCAAAATGCTAGATATCTCAGTTCAGTATATATATCATCAAAAATGTTATTATATAACAAATAAGTAGATTAAAATTAACCCTAAAACACTAATTATAAAATCTCACATCACTTATCAACACTCCATAAATTATTTGGTGCGTGTGAATCATCGAATGACAACAGCTGTCAAAGCAAAAATAAATGTATTTGTACGTGAATGCATTGTTATGAAATATTATAATATCAAATATACCAGAATATAGAGACATAAATGACTCATCTGTATATTTATGGCAACTTATCAGTAAATAAGCTATTTATTTTTAGCAATATTTGAATATGTCCAAGAACACACAATTACTGATTTTTAGCTACAAAGGCACTTTTATTAAACAAATATCAGATATCTCATAGAGACAAAGCTATTTTTTATCATATTTAATGAAAATATATGAAAGTATGAGGTAATTACAAGGTCTTCGGCTGGCTTAAGTGGTGTAGTGGTACTCGAAGGAAGTCCATATACTAACATGTATACAACTTTCAAAAATTTGATAAATATGGAGATTGTGTGGATATATATATAAAGTGATCACTTAAGCCAGCCGAAGACAGATCGTAAGCCCTGTAATTACCTCATTCTTCCATATATTTTCTATTAAATATAATAAAAAAATAACTTTGTCTCATGAGATATCTGATATTTGTTTATTTCTTTTTAAACCAAAGCAAATAAATATCTGAAAAAGTGTAAAGATTTATTTTTTACTGAGTTGCTACCGAGACTTGAATCCAGGACCATAGATTGTTGCATCCTACTTAACTATGTTATTTATGATAATCTCTGCCCGATTTAACAATTAAATTACCTATACTTTCTATATATACATGTAGAAAGCCACAATCTTATTTCTTTTGCACGTGATTTGATTTATTAGTTTAAGCTCAAACGAAACCTATTTATAATTCAGTAACTTTCGTACGTCTGTTATAACTTAAATGCTCAATATCTCTGAATATTTTATTACAAAAGAGTCTGCTGATTCAGTAAGCACTTCAAATATTGTATTTGAAAACTTGAAATAAAATTATTATTTTGAAAGTAAAACTGATTAATTATTTACATATTGAAAATGGGACCCTGTAACCAAAAGATAGTAGTTAATGAAACTGGTTAATAACAGTTAAAATTTATAAAAAAATCCCCAAAAAGTTAATGACTATTTTTCAATTTTATTATTGGTGGGGATATATTATAATTGCATTAAATAAATATTCACGATTTACCATTTGCCAACATGATATGATTAATTTAACCTACATTTATTTATTTAATTTTTAACATAGTTCATACATAAGCACTCCTATATATGCTCTGATATAAACAAGATTAAAGTATTTTCTTTTACTAAAACTTATCTTTTACATATTTGGTTAGTTTCATTTTAAATCTTTTCAATTTCTCCTCCTATCTTATGTTTTCTGGCATTTCATTAAAATATTTCATCGCACTATACATCATCAATTTCTGAGATTTGGCCTTCTTCCTGAATGGCAGTCTCAGTCTATCCCTTCCTCTTGTAAAATGCTCGAATAGGAAGCATAGATACAAATTAACAATTATACGAATCAGTTAGAAATATACAAAAAAATATTTGTTTTCCACCGGAATACGAACCCAAAACTCTAACTGTGATACCTACTTTGTTGGTTATCAAATTTATTATATACTATTATATGAATCGCAAAAACCTTAGAGTAATATACCCCCAGGTGATGCCAGAATAAATTAACCAATTTTATTTAATCTAGAATATTTTTAATAATGCATAATAATGAATAATTATTATGCATTATTAAAAATATAAAATCTTTCCCGGTTAGGAAAGAGATCGAGGTTCGAATCCCGGTGGCACGACAACAATATTTTTCGATAAAATTGATTTTATATGTATATCTTTCTAATTAATATATTTAATTCATATTCAGAATATTTTTGATACAACAGATATATATCAACTGATTTTCAGAACAAAATCCAGTAATATTTAGAAAAAAATTGATATATGTACAGTTAAATCTATCTATCGAAAAAATATTAAATTATCACCGGGCTACAAACACGAAATTTGTTGTATTCTTGCCGGGGAACTGCGATACCAAATGGTTTTAGCCACGTCTCGGTGGTTCACATACCCGGAAATCTATCGAGGCATGCTTTCATAGCATAAAAACCAAAAATAGTTTTAAAATAGTGATATGTTGATGTGACACGTATTCCGTGTATGAATAAAATTATTTTAAAAAATCGAAAAAAATGTTAATAATTTATTTATTAATCACACAAATAACTTTCCTGATTCATAAAAGTACATATTAAAAATGTAAAAAATGGCAGTTTAAATCAATGCGTAGCCAAAACCAATAGAGCCGTGAAACTTTGGGCTGAAGGTCGTATCTGAGTTCGTCGATAAATTTTCATACAAAGCGTAATGTAGTAGATGCTATGGTTCCGATCCCATCCAAAAAGTATCAAATATATTATATAGGATTGTGGCAAAGTCATTGATTTTCTAGGTATTGAACAAAATGAGGGTCCCTCAGAGAGAAAAGGAACATTTTCACATCGTCGTGTTTTATTCAACAATAATTTGACCCGGGCTTTGTACGGGGGTAGTAAGGATCCCTTGAAAAGAAAAGCATTGTTTCTTTATGGGTGAAAATGTAATCTCATAAAAGAGTAAAACGAAGAACATATTTTATTTAAATAGTTACTTACTTACTTTAGTAGGCAGAAACCCACCTACGTTCCATTATTTTTGGGTATATAGAAACGTATTTACTTCAACAAGATTTCATAAAAAAAAACATCAATTCAATAAAATAATTCATACTCTGGATTTTATGCTTGTATAAAATTTCTGCTACTTTTTTATGTAGACTTTTCTAGAATATAAACATATCAGCACTACTAAGAAATATTAGAATTCTTTGTATGGCTTTACATATTTTTTCTCGTCTTTATTGTCGTTATTGACAAATGACAAACGACTTGTAATGCACCTCCACAAGTCCCAGTCCTGGGTCGCCCTCTCAACTGACTCCAGCTCCAGCAAGAAGCAACGTATCAAGGTCATTCCAGTCAGATGCAACGTATATATATATCCATTGTTGTGACACTTTTCTAGATCTTCTTCTGCCCAAAGATAGATGAATTAATTGTAAAAAAATCTACAGAATATGTTTCAAATTTATCGAAAACGTAATCGGTTTATATGACGAGTATATTATCCCAAACATCAAAATTAGGTTCAAATAGAGCCGCGAATATCAAATGAAGAATCTAAAGGTTTTGTAAGTAGGTACAAAAATGGGCGTTTTGATTATATCCTGTAGACATAAGTAAGTGTAAGCAATGATAGAAAGACATATACATGTCTCATAGAAACGAAGCCATTATTTTTATATGTGATGTATGGAAGTCATGGGTATTATAGGGCTTACGACGAAATCACTTTACACAATGTAACGTTCACCAATTCTACTCATGGTCGACTGCCACACCTATCAAAATTTTCGAAGTTGTATATATGTTTTTACCATTTAGATACCTTTCAAGTATTTTTTTACAACTACGCTGTCACTATCTATGGTTTAAAATTTGATATTTATTCGCATGAAACGGCATAAATGTCTCTAATATTTTTTATAATAATATGAAAGCTATATTCTTTATCTGTGTATATGACGGATAGTTAATATATATACTAAAATACGCCTGAAAAGTCAATAATAGTAAAGATAATCTGCAGTGCCTAGTAACGAGGATATCCCATGTATGAATAGAGAGTAAACATCTGAAGAATTTTAGAAAATCTCAAGTGATGTTCGAGAGATGACTGAAAGATGATACGAGTGAGAGATTGGTACATAATAAATGTTTAAAATACAGTGAATGAGTTTGTGTATTTGGAAAGTACGAGTATGTTCATTTTATGGCAGTAGGGTGACAGGAAAACAAAGTGAATAGTGTTCTGAAAGCACTTATCGCCAATAGAGATTTATTGCACAAATCAAGACTAGCGATACTTAATAATTGCCAACACTCATGTATGCAGAGAATTTTTTTTAGTTTAGTAATATGCGGTAAGACTACATATAATATGGTAAAGAATGAACGTATGAGGGATATGAATTAATGTCATTACATATTATGTATATGTAGATTGAAGAAGAGGAACTGCTTACGGTTGATTACGTTTATTAAGCACAGTCATACAGAATTGTTAAGAAATGAGACAGCGATAAGAGGAGTGGCACATAGATGCTGGCCTTACTTGGTTGCAGGCGCATGTTAATGGCACATGTCGTCGTACCGGATGTGTTTTTGAAGCTGTCTGAAATTCTGTTTTAGACCCAGATATCTGCAAGGTGTGTTCAAAGGTCGTCAATAGTGTTGATAGTCGTAGAGGCGATAGATCTTCATAAACAAATATGGACTGAATGTAGATCTGTATTTTGAATAGTTGTTATAATTAAAAAAAAGTCGCTGAAATGGTTTGGTCATACGGAACGTATTAGCAAAGAGAATTAAGTAAAGAAAAATTATGAGGACAGTGTTGAAGAAAAGAGAATAGAGAGTTCACGACAGATCTGAGGTGATAAAATAAATCAGATATTGTAAACCGTCGTTTCAAAAGTTTCAACAATCGAAGAACGTGTATACGATGCATGAAAGTGGACGAGGCGTGAGTAATACGCCATGACAGAAGAGTATGGCGTCTATCCTCTCTGTTGATCTCTACGAGGAAATTTCGTGATGTTTTCTTTAAATGGTAGGTGAACACAACTTTCTAATACACAATTTAATTCATTCAGAATAACAAGTGTTTATTATTCCGGCACAAATCCAAAGACATTTTTCCTTCAATATTTAATATATTTGTTTATTCAGAATCATTTATGGTCACCCTCGATCTATCATGCTATCCATCCATCCATGTTAAAGTCAATGTATAATTAAGAAAATAATTATATTTCTGCCTCTAATGCGTTAACGTTATTCGTGGAAAATATCTTAGTCTTATATATTTAGTAAGTTTCTAATTTACATTGCCCAGGAGCAGCATAAAATATAGTTTTGACAAAATAATACTTATGGGACAGATTCACCTTAAACTTTTGTTTGCTAAGGTAATATACAATATTATTTTCTTCAAAATTATTATAATCGCAATTAAGTCTTTAACATCTTGTTTACGAAATCCTTAAGCGATCAAAGTTTTAAAACTTTTATAATGGCAAATTACGTACAACAATTTATCTATTTCAAGGCCACTAAAAAATCAAGATTTTCAGTAAATTTTTGTGAGAATTACGCATATAAAAATATTTAGACAAGATGGAAAGAATTTCAGAATATTAACAATAAATTTTAATAATTTCCAGACTTTTATTAAAGGAACTCGATCTAAATATTTTGAAAATGTTGTATCTCATATTCTACTGAAGGTTTCTCTGTATTATGTTCCAGCATTTGGTTAAACATTTTGCCAATTTTCAGGATTCGCAAATAATTTGTATTAATTAACATAACTATTCAATCGTGTCGTATAATAATATAAACTTAAATTGAATTCTTGGAATCGGTTACCGAAGGTCCATGATAATAATATAATATAAAGGTATATTATGAGGATTCTTAACAGAGGTATTTTTAATGGGATGGGGTTGATAACTCCACGCATAACTCCCAACCTGGAGGATCAAGGGTTGTTAGAATGCAAAATTACCCAAAATAATATTTTGTTCAAGGATACAAAAGCACTTAGCCAAAGTAAGGGACGGACGGTTATAAAAACTCGGCATTGTTAGACAGCGGCGAACACAGCGGCGGTAATTCAGCAAACGTGACTAGAGTCACGTAAGCAAATGCACCTTGAGGGATGCATCATCATAGGCGAGCAGTCTTCTGATATTCTCCGCCGTGAGAAGTGGCTCCGCCTAAGGCGAGATTTTATTTTCAATCAGAAAATAAAATCCATATCGTCTCTAAAAGTATCAAGCAAGCGCTTTATACATTGTAATTCGGGGGAAAGTTTAAGCTGTGCGCCTCGAGTTTAAGCTTAGTCTGTGATGTTCTCTGCGTTTAATCGTTGATCTGAAAGTATCAAAAAGGGTCCCACTGGATCTATACAAAGTTGATAAATATAATTGGTGTAGCGAGAACAGGCTGTCGCTATAGCGTCAGAATATCGCGTCTAGAGTCCCGGTTTGCCTGGATAATTGGGCATCGTCTTGTCATCAACTACAAGCCTGAACTCTGTCACCCTACGCTGGCACCACAAGAAGCTGACCACACTTCACGTCCAGGATCCAGGACCATCCTAAGAGGTAATCCCTTACGTGAGGGACCTGAATAATCTACATCAGACAAGCGTCAACATAGGCAATTTGGTAGAGAAATTAATGCTGGCATGATGAACACAAATATTTAATGTTCATTTAATTGTAAGTATTTTTGAATAGCCTTATTTATAAGTATTAAAGTAAATTGCTCATTTTCCACTTTTAATACATGCAAGTATTTTAAAATATAGATTATAAATTTTCTTATTAAAAATATTATTTTATTTCATAACCACTTGACTTGTCAATATTTAAAAAATAACCAATTAGGCTAGATGCCCCTCCCCCCTCCTGAACATGAAGCCGAGGCAGAAAGAAGAAATTACCTAACAGGGTGTTTCGTGAAAATTCATTGAAAAATAAGAATAATATTAAGGAAGGTACATAAAATGTAGAAGTATTATTTAATGGTAAGAATTTATTGAAAATCATATCCAGCTGTCATAATAAAAGGATATAAATATGCTGCAGACTATTCAATTTTGAGTGTTGCAAGCTAGTTTTATTGAGTAAACTCTTTATAGCATCAAAATGAGTTAATTATATAAAAAAGGTTCAAATAAATGGAACATTTAGTGTATCAATTTTAAATAACTAAATAAATAAATTTGTTGACGGTTTACAAAGCTGACGTAGTGTAATTGGATAAATGCACTTCCCCGGATAGGAAGAAATCCTGGTTCAAATCCCGGTGGCAGCTAAAATATTTTTTTATTTAAATTGAGTTTATCTGTATGTGTATCTTTCTAATTAATGCATTTAATTTGTATTAATTATGTATCTATTGGGTCGTCTAATAAGTCTTTCCGGTTTTTTTTTAAATGCTGTTTTCCACCTATTTTATTTTTAGTGACAAAAAATGACATACTATTCGATAGTATTATTTCTGCTCTTATAATGTCTGTATCACCATATTCCTGTATCTTTTTATTTTTATTTTTAGGCTTAAATAATGGGGTGTCAAGTTGAGAAAAGCGTTACGTTCAACAACAACGACGACCTCAGAAATTGGCTCGATAACTATTTCGATACCAGATCAGCCGATTCTTATAGAAAAAGGCATCGACAAATTGATTGAAATATGGAATGAAGTCCTGAATAATAATACTGGAGAATACATAATTAATTAAAATGTTGTAATTTTTGTTTCAAAATTAGATTTTGAACAAAACCGCGAAGACTTATTAGACAACCCAATATTGGCTCGTAAAACAGTAAGTGCTCTCCGTATAATCGTTATCATAAATTAATATGAAAATCGTACATATAAAAATGCGATACATACTTGATCATAAATATCACACCAAGATCTACATTAAACACGTTTGGTATATTATACGTTTTATATTAAATACATTACATAATAACTTGTCTATATTACGGCATAGAATATGAAAATTTCGGACCGGACTGAGAAAATCGTATACGAGATATTTTTGGTAGTTTGTGAGTGGGTACTCTCAGAGTTGTAAATAAAATATCTTTAGCCACCACAGTACTCTCTTTTGTGAGGTATTTATTTTTCATTTATTGTTTAACGTCTAGTACATACATTTAATTTATTTTTGATATTTTTTTCGTAATTTTAATTTAATAATGAAAACCATTTTATTTCACAACCTCCCTCCCTCATTGTATGAAATAGGTAAGTAATATTTGTTATTACATAAACGACCAGATTTGCATTATAGTTTTGGATTCTGAAATATCCCCAACAACACACTCAAAAATGAATAAATAAAAATATAGAAAAAGTGTAAAAGTTACGTTTAGCAAAAAAAGAAAAAAAAAACACTTATTTTATTATTTGTTAAATGAAGTCTAAAAAAACACATTTATTTGGAAATATAATAAAGATAAAAGAAAATCGTTTACTTTTTAAATAAAAATGCATACCTACATACAAATAGTAAGTCCACTGTAATAAAGCGGCTGGGATTCCTGCCATGCGCATCCGGCTGATAAGCTTAAATATTGTATAAAACAGCGATCTGACAACAAAATAGTCAGACTCGCTTTCAAGAAGAGCAGTGAATAAACCATAATCATATTACGTTTCCAGACGTCTAGAACGTATTGGATGTAATGGATTCGTACGGCTGTATAGTGCTCGATTAAACGGCTAGGCCTTTAATATATATTTATTAATCTGATATAAGTACAATGATACAATACAATTGGTTTTTTTTTCATGCTACACTTCTCTTGAAAGCATGTACTTGTGCAGACTAGTTGAGTGTATGTTAATAAAAATTATTGTTTACAATAAGTAGCATATAATAATATAATAATATCAATACGATATAAAAATATTATAAGTTTCAGGGTACATGTTTACCTTTAAAGTGTTTTTTAATAGCATTGATTATTTCTTCATTATCATTATTCTTGATGTTTTCGGGTAAGCTGTTAAATTTTTTACCAAGGTGCATATAGTGGTGTTGTGCAAATTATGTGTTGTTTTTTGAGCATAAAAATACAAATTTAAACCTAGTACGATTTTCAGTAATAAAATAATATTTGTCTTTTTATTTTTCTTTTAATATTTGAAGAATAGAATTTCTTTTAAACAGATAACAATATATTGGTTCTTTGAATTTTCCAAAGAGGATTTTTGTCCAATAATCTTTTGGATTTTTTAAATATTACTTTTATAGTAAGTTGTACAATTTTTACTGGAATCAGGCTAGTATTATATGCTGATCCCCAACTAATGATGACATATTGTAATATGGATTGAATAAATGCAAAGTACACATTTTTTATGTATATATATATCTCTAGGTTAAGATTTCTTAAATGTTTTAGCTTTATGTACTCAGTAACAGTACAAATTGGATATATATATATATCCAATTTGAAATGAAGTGTACATTCTTAATCAAAATATTGCGTAATCGTACGAATTATGAGTTGTCCTCTCTCTTATCTATGCTCATCTCGTGTCGTATCAAAAAAGCTCTGAATGTAATCGTAGGAATTTCTTATATGGTCGCACCGTCAAGGAATTATACGAAACTGACAGTTTGTAATATTTACGTGTGTTTAATAATAATTTATGTAAACATGATCTCAGTATTTTTAAAAATGTCTTTACGTGGAATAAGTTGATACGTAATACTAATAATCTTCATTAATTCCAGGGAGGATTTTTGTGTTTATTATTATCTATCCGCGAACAATGGTAGAATAATTTTAATTACATTGAGATTTGATTTACGTGTGGTTTGTTTCGGGGAAAGCTCTAACATTGAACTATAGATTCTATTGAAATCCTGGCCAGCACGTAAGCAATCAGCGAATTGGACTAGGTAACACCCCTTCTTCAAATTTGCAGATAATCGCAAAATTAAAATTGTAATATAATATAATTCAATGTGTACAGATGAAAACATGAAACAAAAAGTTATCGACGTGTACATAAGCCTATCTACACAGTATTAAAATAAGTTTTCGGGTCTTCTCAGCTTTAGAATATTCTGTGTACAGCTTTTTTGTTTTATTTACACGCAGTACAGTAACTCAGAAAAGTTTACTCAGGCAACACAACACAGACGACCCACTTGTTTGTCGTTTCGTTGTTACGAGAATCCGAGTTAATACAATACATAGTATATCATGGTATTCCTTTATTTTTTAATTTATTATTAATAATAATTGAATATTTAATACATATAAATTATATCACATACATAAATTTAAAAAAATTCTTATCACAAGTAAATGAATCGACATAAAAGCTAATTATCAATTCCTGTAGCATAGTTCGTAATTATTAATCAGAAAAAAAGATAAATACCATACTTCCATATATTTCTATTAAATATAATTTTTATAAATTGTTTCGTCTCTATGAGATATCTATTATTTGTTTAATAGCAGTGCCATTGTAGGCGAAAATCCAGAAATTGTTATTCTTGGGACATATTCAAATATTGTGAAATAAAAGTAGTTTCAAAGCATTTGAGATGGGGTGCTGGAGAAGGATGCAACAAATAAGCTAAACAGAGAGAATTAAATATGAAGAACACCATCTAAAGCCAAATTACTTAGGTGTCATCATCCATGTCATCCTGTAGATCACAAGAGAAATGGTTGTTGCCTTTTCCTTTCGGTCAGTCCAACGGGGCGGCTGGGGGGGGGGGGGGTGCGCCTTCCCCCTCTATTCAACATGGCCCACCATAATAAACTTTTACAATCTATCTTTCCTTCTCGCAAGATACTCAAAAAATTGTAAATGTTAAGTTGATGATAATTCATAAAAATATTAAGCAAGTGTTTGAGAGTCTGTCCTTGATGTTCAGCTCCTGAAAAATGGAGACATTCGTCTCATTTTCTCTCATCTCGCCATCTACAGTATGCGCAACATGTATCTCCAATATTACATCTCAATGAAATCAATCTGTCTTGTTTTCAGAGATATATTTAAAAGAAGACAAAGAAATAGGTTCAGACCAAAATATATTCACCAAAAAATGAGCAAGATGAATGTAGACACCTTCAGGCTCATTCTGGATGGTGTTCAGAACAGAGACGCATTGACTAACCAATAAGAACACGTTATTTAATATATAATAATAGAAGAGAAAGATACATAGTTAGCTGAAAACTTTTCATAAAATGTTTAATTTGCGTATAGACTTCCAAGATTCTACTAACCTAGCTATTTTGACGGTATAGTTTGAGACGCTGAATGGTACACATCGGTTTTGGATTTATTCCCTGTTTCAAACCATTTCAAGAGGTTGAATGATGCACATCGGTTCAAACGTTCAGCACGTAAACAGTCCACTCTGAGATGCTAAATGGTGCACATTTGACTATTAAGCGAGGCATTCGAGTACGTTCAGATTTACTGCAACACTCGAGTCATCAGATGGAGACGTGCTAGAGGCGGCATATAGCGCCGTGTCGATCTCAGCGATTAATTTTATTTGTTTCGTGTTACATTAAAAGAATTTAATCTTAATGGATTCTATATTATCTTGATACTGTTGGGCAAAATGTTTAAATTTCTGACATATGTACTTAATTTTAATATATCAGTAATCCAAAAACTAGATCAAAATATTGGCAACAATAAAACAAATTTATTTTTAATACAAATTAAATGTATCAATTAGAAAGATACATAGATAAAATCAATTAATCGAAAAAATATTTTGTTGCCACCGGGGCTCGAACCAAGAACTTTTCATATTCGGAGAAAGGCGCTGACCATTACACCATGTCAACATAGTAAATTAACGACAATTTTTCGAACCGATGTGCTGCACTTTCAAATTGATCTGTTTTCCATTTTTAAAAGCAATCCACTTCATATTAGAATCTCAAATACAGGGTGAATATTATGTTTCGGAATTAACATTATGTGCGAGAATATTATGAAAAATATGATTAAAACAGCACGCATTTATGTCGAATTTATATGTTGCACTTTTAAATTGATATATATATATGTAGTTCCATTATATATGGTATATCCCGGAATCGACAAAAATATTTTTTCGGTAAATTGGTTTTATATGTATGACATTTTAGTTGATACATTTAATTTGTATTAAAAATATTATTTTTAATTTTAAGTAAGTTAGAATTGCTTACGAGGAATGTAACTATCACTTTTGAGGATTATTGCCAACAACTTCATTACTTTTAGTTTGAGGTCGTAATTCAGGAAAACAACCGGGTGATTTGATTTTTTATGATAGTGCCTGTCCGTGCTAACATTACAATAGCGGCCAGTTAAAAGTACAGTTAAAAGGTTATTTCACATCGACCGAACTCTCCTGATCTTGCTTTTCTTCTTTTCAACTTTTTAACAATATTTAAATAATGATGTTGATCTTTAAAATTGGCTTGACTTCGTCTTCGCCTCTAAACCACTGGATTACTTCAGGCATAGAATCAAAGTCTTCCAGAACGTATGGAGTAAATCATTAACAATTCAGTAGAATATATTAATTATTAGGTTCGATCCAGGTTCAAATTCCGATAGCAACAACAATATTTTTCGATAAAATTAATTTTAAAAGTATATCTTTCTAATTAATACATTTAATTAGTATTTAGAACTTTATATTTAATAAAAATGCTACGAGTTAATGCATCAACTCAATACATATTATTAAGTAAACACGTATACGCGTATAAGATAAAAGTGTGAACTTAAGAAGTTAACACCCTATGATACCATAATTCTGCTTTGACCTTCACCCTTCAAGTTGCCCTTAGGCTTAAGTTCTGTGAGAAAGTGTGGTTCAGTTACACCTGCGCCGTTGAAATTTGTACATCTATGTTTATATACATAACAGATTGTTGACTAGAGTAAAAATTTGAATTTATTTATCTCATTTTTGTTTGAAAATTCAAAAATAAACAACAAACATATTTTATTTCCTACATTTCATATTTATTCATACACGTAATTCTCCTCGATCCTCGCACACAACACCCGAGGCTATAACATGGACCTCACCTTAATGCGAGACGGGTCTCTTATTCGCAGCTATTTTCAATTAAAAAATCATATCTGTTCATAAATATTATTACTTCAAGAAAATTGTTGGATTAAATAAATAATGGATAAAGTATAAAAGCAGTCTAAGGTGGACAAGCTTATGATATTTTATATCCATCTCGAGAAATAGAGTATTGATTTTATATTGTTGATCCAAATGTTTGATTTTTAGCTGTCTGCGTGACTTGAATGAATTATTTATTTGTAACAATTTTGTGCAATTTGTAACAAAATTTAGATAAGTGCATTCAATTAGAATTGAGTACTTATTATGATAATTTCTTAAATGCCGACCTAATCAACCTCATTATATTATAAAACTATTCGTTTCATCCCCCACCCATCCAAAAAAAAAGTTGCAATGAATTGCACAGGTATAAATGTTATTACAATAAGATTTTTTAAGATTATCGCCGCACTCATATACTATAGTATTGGAGGTAATACAACGAAAATTTATTTTAAAATTAAGCTTAAATAGAGTATATTTTACAAGTCTATCCAAACAGGAGGCATTAAATATAGAAATAAATATAATATAATATATTATTTTCAAATTACGTAATGAAGATTTCCGATTTAATCATTAAAAAAAACATGTTATGTACATATATTATTTTAATATTTTAAGTAATAGCTTTTGTTGTGAGAGATTTTAATAATTAATATATAATCAAATAATGTTATTCATATATCTTATATAACCGCTTGAGTTTTGTTTAAAATATTAACACATCAATATGTCTCACTGTACTGTGATCAACTTACTAATTCCATGAGTTGTCATTTCATGGATGGCATTTTGGAATTGGACGTGTTTGGTTTCGCGGAGAGGTTGTTATAGTTGGTACAGATCCGATTAATGAATATTGGGTGGAAAGAGTAGCTTATCCTCGAGTTAAGGTTTTAAAAGAGATGACTTTTGAGGGTAAGTACTTGTGTACGAGCAATCAAATTTACTTTAATGACCCGTGTTCACCATTTGAGATATTTAAGAAATTTTCGACTTGAAATAATCTCTGAGATACGGATTTTCATTCTTGGAAGACAACTCTTAACTTTCGCAGTCCTCGTGTACTCACCGTGTCTCAGATATTCACTGTCTCGCGCCTTACTTCACGCACGTTAAACGTCAATTGTTATTGTTGTTCAGTGGAGTAATTTTTTAGTTTTCCCAGCAGCAGTTAAAATTGAATTTATAATTTATCGCCTTGCATTGATGTTAATGGTTAATGATTTATGCTAATCTTTAGGAATAAATAGTTGTATTTTTTAATGATTATTCATCGAACATCGCGTATACTGGTTAGAATTTTTGTCTCTTTCTTTCTACCAATCTCAAGCTGATTTCTGAGTTGATCTCCAAATCTAAGTCTCAAAACGTGTACCTATATGTGTAACAATTTTTTTTTATTATATAATTTTGTGTCAGGAATGCATGTTTGTGATATGATACATTTGGGCATGTTATAAAATGACTTATCTTGTTCTCGGCTAGGAAGACTAAGCAAATCATTATGAACATTTTTGTATAGGAACCGCGTGAATGTAATAAAACAAGGATTTAGGAAATATTTATATATGTAAACCTCTAGATTATAATTATCTCACGACACATGGTATTGAGATGTACTCGTATCTCAACTAAATCTCTGAGATTGTGTCATCGTGTCTTTTTTTGTGGACACAGATCTTAATAGATGGGTACTTATCATATAATTATTTAATATTTTCAACTCTATCACCGAATTTACAGGAATAAAAAATCAACAATTATTATATAAATAAATTAATATTGTTTGCATGTTTACCTGTATCGAAGCTCAGCACGGTGGTCGCCAGCATCCACTTGATCCACTTGACTATGTGGGCGGATTGTTGCGGGCGCTCGCGCGGTGCTGCGCCGCCCCTGCGGCCGCTCATGCCAGGGCCGGCTCTGGTTAAACTAGCGCCCACTAAATCACCGAGCACAATCATTGCACTCGATCGCCGTCCATCCGCTTGCTGAAACTACTTCCACCACCAGACAGGCCGACTTGAGATTTACGGCACATTTTGAGCGAATTTACTGAAATTGTTTGTTTATATTTTTTATTTTGTACTTATAGGTATTATTTAAAAACAGTAAATTTTAGTTCAATTTTTTTTTTAAATTATAATAATTAAAACTAATATTTTATTATGAATAAATAAAATTGATTGATTTTTACCTTTATAGAAATAAACATTCTGATAAATTAATATATTTTTATTTTTTAAGATTTTACAGTTTTTTTCAAACAAATACTTTCACTCTATTATTATAATAATTTAATTGTCTCACGTTTTCAATGGATTTAAATTACGTTTAGAATAAACATATTTAAAAAATTATACAAATCTGATGTCTTATTCTCTACAGCCGTTAAGTTATCTGAAACAAAAATAAAACACATTAATTATAAACATTTGAATATGTCAAAGAACACACAATCACTGGATTTATACCCACAAAGGCACTGTTATTAAATAAATATCAGATATATCAAAAAATCGTATTCTCATTGAGTTAACATATATGCTGTTTCAAGGAAAAATAAATTTTAAAATTTGGTCCATAGATGGCGATGATGTTGTGGTACTCGAAGTGAGTCCACATATTAACATATATACAACTTTCAAAATTTTTGTATAGATGTAGAGATTGATGGGGTGAGAATTGTGATCGTTATATTTGTATAAAGTGATACACTTAAGCCAGCCGAAGACAGGTCGTAAGCTCTGTAATTACCCCATACTTCTATATATTTTCCATTAAATATAATAAAAATAGCTTCGTCTCTTTGAGATATCTGATATTGATTTTACATTAATTAGGATTCTTAAATACTACATTTTACGTTTTGCATGAATTATCATGACATAAATGTAAATTTAATTTAAATTGTATATCATCATTGCTCTTGCAAAATCAAAATATTGTTTGTGTATTAAGTGAAAGTTTGATTTTTTTATAAAATTATTGACTTATTTAATTTATTTGTAAAAGCACTAACAATGGAGGCGGTGAGTGACAGCCTAATACTAGGCGCAAGACGCAAGTTTTCTCCGTGGTAAGTAATCCACATTTAGTTCAAAAGTATTTTAAATGCAAATTACTTCATATAAACCTAAATGGTTTCGTGGAACGGTTCCGCACAGATTTTGAGTACCTACGTAAAATTTACATGTATGGTATTTTATAAAAAAAAATATACACGCTTATACATGCACAACGATGATAAGTATTTGTAAGTCAAATACAAACCTTTTAATTTGAAACATATACAGAAAAAATCTATCTACAGAAAAGTATTTGGTTGCTACCGCGATTCGAACCTGGGATTTTCCGATCTAGTAGCAACCAAATATTTTTACGATCGGTAAATTTTTTTGTGTATATTTTTATAATTAATTCATTAAATTAGTGTTAAAAATACCAATGAACCATGTTCTAAAAAAATGTATTTTCAATATAAATAAAAAGATATTTTTATTATTAAAAGTGAACGTTATTATTTATTTCATTTGTATCTTCTATCTTTTGTGTTTTTATATTGGGGATAATCACTATTTTATGGTGAACATTTACATTTATTAACCTATTGATTTTTATGAGATTACACTGGTTAACACTGAAATCTCTATTTTATGTATTCGGGAGTATTGAATAGGTTGCTGAATGAATCTTGAGTCTAAAATTCTTCAGCACACTCAGTTATGAGAAAATCAGATTATTAAATAAAAAAGGCGTTAAAAAATTGAGGAATTAACTAATATATATTTTTATTTTTAATGTATAAATATTTATTTTAATACCTTAAAAATATGCTTAAATTTTGTTTATTCATTAGTTTAATAAACTTCATGTTGTTAAAAATCAGAAGGCCTAGTTTAATATAATCACCCGTCTGATGTTGCCAGGCCGCCTAGTGCATGCACGTTCAAGTTCATGTCAAACATATGAGCCATAGTTGATAGATCAATCTAAATTAAACGATCTGATTCGTGACTTGAACCTTCCGAAAACAAAAGTTAAGCTCACAGGTTTTCCGTGGTAAAAAACTGATTTTTGGTAAAAAAAAAAAGGGTATGACAAGCTTGTGACAGACGCTCGCGTAGTCTGAGATTCATGCATCGTTCTATTTTGTACTACAAATCCACTGTAACATTGCAATGACAATGCTTCTCTATTAAAATACCTGGGTGTAAAACTAGACTCTAATCAGCCTCAATAATACACCCGGTACCGACTGGTTAACACGCGCCGGCAGTCACTTATAAAATCGGCTTTTGAGCGCCACTCTTCTCGCGGCTGCCTTCCCGTCAAGGTGTCTAGAAAACGCTCCACGTTGTAGACATTTTGTTGCATATTTTCTGACTAATAACAATAAACTTCTGTTAACTGTTTGTGATTTTTTTTGTTCAACCTACTTTACCATACACCCACAATCATATTCAAAAGAACATGTAAATATTGGGTGGGTGAGGCACTCATCATTCATACCACAGCGAGTCCTTCTGATTTCTTGACCACATTTTGACATATACACTCGTTCCCGCACATATCTCATACTTACATAATTTCATAACTGGTAAACCTGACGTTCCATTAGATCGCGGAATAGTCTCAAATGACTATAAATATATATATTTCTTTATATATATTTTATGCCATTGTTAAAACTAATCAAAATAAATAAATCTTTATGACAGCTTTTTTTTTTTAATTTTATCATAGTCATTATGTGGAGGTCATTTAATTAATCCAAATTTCTTTAAAGAAATATATACCAATTTTATTAGTTATTCTATAAAAGTATTCAATAAATCTTGTTTAAAATATTTGGACATTTTTTTGTATGGACTCTCGAAATCATTCTCCAAATTGATGAAATTTATGACATGACATTTACATTTTCTCATTAATAACCGTCATATTCTGTCACATAAATGACAAGCTTTCACAGCTCGTTTGGCATTGCGTATTACATAAATATACCCAGACCGCAAACTTATTTTTTTTATGAATTTAATGTCTCTATATTAGACCCATAAACATTTTTACTACACGTTCTTATGGAGGATAATTTTTATTATATAATGGCAAACATTATAAAAATATTTAGTAAAAGTATGCGTAAATATTATGCGTAATTTATGTTGTACACATATATACATACATATTATCTACGCAAGATAATATAAAAATTTCACTTTTACAGGTAATTTACGCATATACATGTATATCTTAATTCTAGAGATCTTCATCGAGCAGTGGATTAAAATGAGATGACTAATGAATCATAATATACTTTTAATTATATATAATATTTTCGTACTCTATCAGCGATGTTGAGTTGGTATCAGTTAGGGAGATCAATGATCTGGGTGTAATACTTGACAGTAAATTATCATTCATTCCCCACATTGATTCTATAACTAATGAAGGTCTTAAAATTTTGGGATTTGTTTAGCGGACTACAAAAAACATTTCAGACCTGCAAATGTATAAAGTCTCTGCACTTCTCTAGTCAGATCTCAGGTAGAATATAATTTGGTCATATGGTCACCTTACTTGACTCTACGGTGGTTGAAAGAATCCAGAGAAAGTTTCTAAGATTCATTAATTTTTAATTAAATATACGCTCTGAGGATATCAATTATGATTATCTCCTTAGCCGTCTGAAATTGTTAAAATTATCAGTGAGATGTACGATGATCGACCTTATATTTCTATACAGGATCTGTCGCCAGATTGTTGGTCTACTTGACTTCCACGCATCATTGAGGTCATCGATACACAATTCATTGTTATATTACTGTGGTAATGTCAGAACACGTGCATTAACTAACTCCGTAGTCCCCAGATTGCATTCTTTGGGGAATGAATATGTGGAGGTAGTCAACATTTTCACTGTAAATTTAACTCTTTATAGGGACTATATTATAACAATTTTTTGTGTCTCAACGCAATGGTTTCAAATAAATTGCTTTACTTCACATTTTATATTAATTTTTATTTTTAATTTTAATTATGAAAAACATGCTGACATAATACAGTTTTTTTTTGTGTATTGCACTTCTGATGAAATTTTCTGTTTATGTTAATGCCTGAATAGGGCATGTATAATAATAATAATACTATTAGAGTCAAAGAAAATAAAGTGTGAGGTAGGCGTTTTAACCAGCAATTTTACGACCTGCATGATGAGCTGAAAGTCACAAAATTTATAAAATTAGAGGGGCTTCAATGGTTAGGCCAATTAGAGCGTATAAATTATGCGCAACCCTTAAAATAGCCGCTCAATAATAAACTTTAAGGAAGACAAAGGTAGGTAACCCAATACGAGGTGGCAGGACGTAGCATCGTTCTGCAATAAGTGGGAAAAAGCCATCAGGATCCATGCCGAGTTGTTGAGCTAGGGATGATGATTATATAAATATAATATCAATGTTAAGTGTGTTTTGTTAAGAGATCCAGGTTCGATAGCAACGTAATATATTTTTGATATATAGATTTTTTTAAATATATTTTTATTTAATTTAATTAATTTGTATAAAAATACCACAGTATTTATTTGTATTAATGTGTTTTTATTAAAAATATTAATAATTTTAACTAATAAATTCACAGGATAAATTTATGTATCTATTAAACGTTCGAGTGAATATCAACTATGTACGATTACAATACAATTTCACTTTTAAATAGAGCGTATATCATAAAAAAATTATCCAGGTAAGCGTTAACGGATGAGAATCTTGTTATAGTAATTAAGCATTCTAGACAGGAGAAAAAAAGTTGTATAAAAGAACCTAAAATATGACACAAAAGAAAATGTTCAAAAAATACTAAGACTTTTTAACTAAAAAAAATCACTCGTAAACAAAACAAGACAACGCTTCGTTATAATAAATCATAGAAAGTTTACTTTACAAAATTCCGTGAACTCTGAACTGCTGGAGTGTTGGTATTGCTTCAGGGTGTTTATATTACAGAGTAATGAATGTTACTGAAACACAAAGCAGATGGTATACCTGGTAGTCTTCATAACGAATATTGAGGAACTCGTACAAAACACACGCAGGTGAATGCAAACAACGCAGACGACCCGAGAATTCAATCAGCGTCCCCTCGTGCATGAAGCCAATCTTGAAATTAATTAAATTAGCGAAACACAAAGCTTGCTATTTTTACCAACATTACATTACCATGGTTAATATTGTGTTTCACCCCCACGAGGCAAAGCCCCGAGAATAATTATTAATTATATTCCTTTCAACGGAACGGATGCCTTTGATACCAACAAATACCATTCAGTTCATTTTACAGATCCCAAAGTGCTTCATCTGATATTTGTATTATGTGCCCGTATAAGGAACCAGTTTCCAATCGAACGTAGTTTACAAAAAGCAGCCAGCCACAGAAAACTCAAATTGAGATAAAAATATATTATTTGTGAAATGTGTGAATAATTAAATCTACGCAATAATTTTAATTTTCTTTAAGTTTAACATGTTAAATAATACAATGGTGTCAAATTTTTATGACTTTTAAGAATACATTTTAGCGAAGGTAATTATTATGAATTTTAGTATGACAACGATCTGCCTGTTTTTAAGCAGAGTATTGTATTAATTCTGCTATTTCCGATTAAAATAATATATAATTTATTCAAAATTGCGGGCTTGTGATTTGTGCACAATTTTAATTTTAAACTCTTGTGGGAAATAAGAAAAATAATTACTATTGGAAAGAAATTGTTTGTCTGGTTTTTAAGAATTCAGATTGTAAAAAGGAATTATATAAAAATGAGCCATTTTTTTCAAATGTACGAGATATGTATCATATTCCTAAATAGCTGTATGATTTCATGTGTAATCTGAACATTTCTTTACCATAAATCGAGGCAGATCCTATATTCAAGCTTCCCAGATTACTTTCTATAGAAATTCCGAGAGTAAAACGTGCCAATTATTACTTATATAATTATTATTTTTCTTTTCATATCAATTTATAAATAATATTAGTATAAATAAGGCAAGATTTTCATAAATATATCCTGTCTTACCTTACTGCATGCATATGTCACATGAATTATTAAAAACATATTGTAATGACATGATTTATATTTAAATATAATATATATTCAAAATATTAATTTATATGATTATTTAAATACCTCTTCCTAATCAAATGTTAATTTAATCTCAAAATCTCTATTTAAATATTGAGCTTTATCTTTTACCCTATAAATTTAAATTTATAATTTTTTAATTCACAATTTAATAATAATATTAAGTAGTACCTACATATAATAGTAAGCCTCAATTTCTAATAATGCAAAAATGATGTGCAATTAAATCAATTTATTTGGCTGATTTTCACTGTCAAAGCAACAAAAACTGTTTTCGAGGATAATAATATTTCATAATAGGTTAAATTCATATGTATCATGATATTAAACTCAAATTCAAAAGTCGTACATTTACATACATTTTACAGTGCACTTATTACTCAAAGCTTAAGAATGCTTGTGTGTTATGGCATCCAGTACAACTAAAATAAATTAATATTCTTATTAATTAGTAAGAAGTAGATATAATATTCTTATTAATTAGTAAGAAGTAGGTATATTATTCTTATTAATTAGTGTAAATATTACTACCCCTAATTTCTAGAAATTTCTTGGAATCTCTGAAATTTATGGGTATTTATTAGGGTGTGGGTCCCCCGCTGGGGGTTGCTGGGATGGACGATGCCGGGAAGAGCAGTGGCTAGAGAGACCTAACGGAACATTCTACTGGCTCTCCTTCTCACCTCTTACGACCTGGACAGGGTAAATTTCTGCCGGACTGTGACCAAGTTCTGCGACTGCTACACAGAAATGTGACATCTACCCTCCCATTTTGGGGGCGTATGATTTTTATGGCTTCTCTCTAGCTACATTCTGAATTTAAATTGATAACGAGTCTCACGTCAAATTTTGCAGGTATGGCTATGGTACCTTGATACTGGAGCCAACCTATGGTGGTATTAAGATGTTAATAACTGAATGTAATTTAAAAAAAGTAATATTGACGAATCGAAACGATAGTAAAAAACTCTCAAAACGATTCGGGATAAATTGTAAATAAATAATAAAAATAAAAATACCCCCAATTTGCTGGATTTATTCTTAATCCAAAGTAACAATATAATAAAATATTATTATTTTTTGATTTATTTTTTAATAAAGAAAATTTTATTTTAAATATTAAATTTAATCATTTTATTGTACTTAATATTATATTTATCCTTAATCGTGAAAGTTAGATTAACAAACATTATTCCTAAAAAAATATTTGTTCAACATTTTTAATAATAAATTATATATTTTTTAATAAATAGTCAGTATACATATATATATATATAATATATACTATTTTGAATAGTTTAGATAATCACGTATCTGTATCAAATCAAATTTCTGTTCACTAAAATTGAGATTTTTTGACTTTTTGGTCATTAATAATATTACTTTGAAATATTTACTTTGTCAGTACATTTTATTGGTTATTTTAAGTGAGGTTAGGTTAGGTTGCTATTATGTATTAAAGTTGTATTATAAATATTAATCATCTATTTAAAATATTCATGGAAAATGTTTAGATATACTGACCCGATAAAAACCAGTCTTTCCAATCAACTGTAACTAAATTTCACTTCCGAAGCGAGTAGTTAATTGTTAACTTGATTACTCGCCCGTGTCAAATAGCTGCTACACATTTTAGCACCATGTAATATAGTCAACTGGTCCAATATTTCTATGCTAATAACAACTCACCCCAAGCAATAAATCATGGATAAATCATAAGACAAACAACAAACATCTACACATCAATTCCGAGAGCAACAATGACATTTTATCAAAGATTCTACATGTTCTTAGCTCCGAAACCGTACAACACACTCAACACCAACTGTAAATCGTTCACTTCCAATAATATTACACAAATATGGCCCAATATATGTCGAATCTTTATCTTTCTTGAATTAAATAACACCATAACAGCACGAAAAAAAATAAATCTACTTTAACACAGACGGCAGTCTAGCAAAATAGCATCAGAGGTGGAGTCCATTCCATCCCACACGACAAACTACGAATATTATACTTAATTGCAATATTATTGTATCTTATGTTTATCATGTTATATTATAACATATTCACTTCTGTTACAACAAAAACATGTATGTCAATAAAGTGTAATAAATAATTTTTTTTTTCGTTTTTTGCACCAGCAAGAATAGTTTAACCCCAATTTTCAATTCTCTCTTTACCCTCGCCGCCTCGCCAACCACGGAGTAGGTGCCTCCTTGGTACAGGGACTTTCGTGAGGGAATGTGTTTGGATAGCCGCCTAATGTGTTTTCAATATAACGGCATTCTTGGCAGCACCATCGCAATGTACTAATTGAATAAAGTTCAAAAGAGCATTAAGGGCCCGGCGACGTCAAGAATTTATGTGGTGAAGAGGTATTCAGATGTGTGTGTGAACATGAGCGAGACTGTGTTGAGTAGCAGCCCCATTTTTTCTGTAGTACGACGTAAAAAAAATGACACGTTAAAATAAAATAAAAAATATGTTCTATTTCTTCCGTTCATGGTCTCATGAAGTAACTGCTGCGCTATGCATAATACGTCTACATTCCTCTTAGACCTTATTAAGTCCTAAATATGACCTTATTAACTGCTCTATTTGATCTATCAATCTTGCAAGTAACCATCCTCTTGCTCGCTTTCAACTATCCTTGTGATCACGATCTTTTGAGACTGTTTTGCTTCTTCAGGTAATATGATCTATGAGTATATTATCCTTAACTCCTGGATGATTGAGACAATTGTACGCCTTTCGGTTTGCTCGTTTGCTAGATATCAGCCAGAGAAGAGCACTCAAGAGTTGGCTTTCTGGGCGGCTACCGGTACATGTTATTGGCACATGTTATCCTGTCGGAACTGGCGTATTTTTGCCGACCGATGAGAGCGTAGTAATATACCCAAGTATCTGCAAGATGTGTTCAAGGGCCGTCGGCAGTGATGATGATTGTAGAGGCGATTGACCTCCACAATAATTTTGCGTTGGTACTTTAAATCATTTCATTGATTTTTTTGGTCACTGTTTGGGTCTGGGCTTTCCGGTTACATCTGCCTGATGCATATTCATTCATGTATATATATATTTCTCCTTTGGTCACAAATGGTTACATTTAATTATTCCATTTTTGTTATGAATTTGGGGATGCAGCATATCTCACACAGGATCGTAAATATCACGTGGGTTTTTAAGAGCGACGTCACCATTGGCAGATTAGGAATGTTGTAGATTGGATAGTTTCTAAAATAAAAATGAAAATGTAAGCTGGCACATTATTTTATGCATCAAAATATTATTTGTTAGTAAATTGTAATTACTGGCTATGAATTTCGTATTTGAATTCTGACTGACGGCATCCAGCTAAAGTTTTAGTCTGACTTACTAAAAATGTATAATAATAATATCTTACGAAAGTTTGTATAATTTATGAGCCGTTAAATATTTTAAGTATGTAAGTGCGATCATTTAAGATTTATGAAAATTTTAGTTTTGATGCTAACTAATTTCTTCATCTTTAGGAGACAATCTGCAATTAGCTAATGTTCTATGAATTAATTAAAATTATGAAGCATTGTTTTACAAAGAAAGGTAAATCGTTCTTAAAAATATATATTTTTAAATCTATTGTATCCTGGAAATTAATGTTTTCTACCCCGCGCGGAATTGAAATAGTGCCATACGCGGTCTACAGGTAGGCCTAAAGTTTCCTTATTATTAATAAATTAAATATCTTTTTGTAATTTTATTATTTTTATATTTATATATTACACAATCTTCTACAGTTTTGAATTTTTTTTCTAAATATAAAAAATAATATTCTGTAAATGACTCCTAGTTTCATCTTCACATATCTAAGCTCTTTTAATAAGGCTCCTCACATCTGCATGAAAAATGCCTGGACCTATCGCCCATATTTTACCATTAGCGTTATTATTCAACTTAAGAAAAGATTAAGGTTTACCGATGAATAATCGTTCTTTTAAATATCTTCACAAAAATACATCTGATATCGTGATATCAGAGGAGAGAATTATTTTTAAAATATATGCTTTTCATTGGCCGGCATATTTCCCCGATGTCTAGGGAATGCGCCGGCCAATTTTGTGGTTAATTGTATGGGTTTCATATTCAGCCACTAACCGACGTACTACCGATCTCAACTATCTCCATTACCCTAGCTGATGCATGTCTAATGTCTCACTTAGACGGAAGTAGGTCAGCAACCGTAACTACTATGTATGGTTTACATAGTAGTTGCTTTTAAAATCAATTTATAAACAAAATGTATTATTATTTTTATTTGTTAACTTTGTTTTATTAACCACTTATTGAGTTTAAATACATCTACCAGTTTAGAAAAATACCATTTTCTTCTTCAGGATGTCAATACTAATCAAAATATGTTATTTCTTTACCAGAATCTATTTTTAAAAAACAATAATTACTTTTAAAAAAATTTAGTACCTAACTCAAATTGTTACTTAAAACAAATTTACTCGATTAATTTAAAAAAAAAATTTAGACTGGGACTCGTAGTTAAATGGAAATATTTCGAGATTCGGTGTACCAAAGATAATTCTATTGCGAAAAAGATTAAATAGGGTTCCGCCATTTTATTTTTTGGCGATAATTACAATATATTTAGACATTATTTTTTAAAGAAACGCTTTAAGATTAAATGTATCTCTAACCCGAGAGCAGTGGCGTAATAAGGGTTCCCCTCGCCAACATTTAAACTGTCCGGCATGTAAAAACGCGTGATAATTTTGCTTTCCCCCCCCCCCCCCCCAACACCTCACTGTACCATCTGACCACTCCTCTGGGATGTTAATGCGACTAGAAACAATACGTTTGGTACCTAAGCAACCGTGCTATGAAGAGTTATCTACACGCGCTTCGCAGCCGTGGAGGATTCCCTCATTGAGCAATTTTTTAAAATTATTTTTATATGTTTTGATTTATTGCAAAGATTGCAAATTTTTATATGCAGTATTTATAAAGATAGTATTTTTAATTAAATTAATTTTTGTCCCGATATATTATGTGAAGATTTTCTAATTTTTACTTATTTTTTAAATGGAAAATGATTTACAGCCATCGACATCGCGACAAACGGTAAACCTGACATATTTAGAGAATGCAGTAGACACTATCGCTTCATGATAAGAAGAAGAATAAGAATATGTTATTAATTCGATCAGTTCTAACAGTGACGGACCGAGCGAGCATTCAAAGGAAAAGGCTAAACCAGAAATAGTGACATTCTATAATTTGACTAAAGAGCCTTTGATGTAGTTGATGTGATCAAAGGACTACCAGGAAGAGTAATAAATGGCCTCTTACCGTATTCTATTCCTTTTTTAATATTTCTGTTATCAATTGGCAAATAATATTCGTAAGCAATACTGGAATTAGTTAACGGCGTCGATTTTTTTTAAAGGAGCTGGGTATGCGGTTGATAAAACCATTCATCCATAGGCGAATGATCATGGAGAAAATTGTTGGCATCAGTCGATTCCTCTATAATCAACACATTCTTCGTGGAATATGTTCGTTTTGCTCGCGAAAAAAAACCAGATATTCCAAAAAAAAGTGTAATTTGTGTGAAAAACCACTGTGCATCGAACATGTCAAGTATTTGTGCTCAACATGTTTCGAAAGACACACTCTAGAAGAATTCAACGAATAATAGATTTTTTTTTGTAATTTGCATTACTTATTATTTTTTATTAAAAAAACTTTCAAAAAAATTAAATTTCTCCTTTTTTAAAATTTAATTTTTAAATCATAATAAATGTACATATTGTAAGTATTGCTGAAGTTTTTATAAAATGTTTAGAAAACTTAAAACTTATTTAATTCTTCAAAAAAAAAAGTCTTTACAATGTGTCCAATCCATTTCCTCCTTAGATTTTCGTTGGTATCCATCATGCATCTCTCTTTTGCACTCTCCTCAGAAGCACATTATTTGTAATTCACTTGGTCCAGCGTACTTTTTCCATTCTTCTCCAGTATCACAACTCGATTTCTTTCAACCTTTTTCTCTTTCTGGTCACCCATGTTTCACTTCCGTAAGGTGCTATGCTCCAGATGAAGGTCTTCATGAATTACCTTTTCGACTTTCTGTTTATATGTGATTCGGAGATTTATTTTTTGGGGACATTAACATACGTTTTTAAATAATTGGAAATCAAAATACCTTTTCGGAATAGATGAAAATATATTAAATTTATTTTGAATTTACATTATTTTATATTTTAGGTATTTGTAGAGTAAAAATATTTAAATATAAATTCTCTTGAAATAAGATGGAAACATTTTATATTAGTAGTTGTGTATAACAAACGTGGCAGACTAATATGACAAACACTTTAGGGGCTTTTATGTGAAGTAGAAATGTATTTAAACTAGATGGGTACGTAAAGTGTTCCCAGCTAGTAAGAAGTTTATAATTCAAGTACATCATCGATGTATCGATTGTAGTGAGGTAATATATATATAGTCTGTAAATGGGTAATATTTGGCAAGGTAATACTGATGTATGGAAATGAGGCCTGGAGCTGGCAGAAGAGGAACGAAAGTAGACTGAATTCAGTGGAAATAAGATCACTTAGGTATATATTTGCATCAAATCTATTTATGACAGAGAAAAGAATGAATAAATAAGGAAAAAATATAAAGTTGATGTTAGTATAGGGAGTAAGATTAAGAAAGGATCAATGAGGAGAGATATATGACACAAGTGTTGATGGCATCAGAAATAGAGAACATCCGCGGAAAATTTGGCACGACCAGGTAAACTAGATAATGGACGATGGTTCTGTTAGAAGCCTCAACAATCGGCGAGCTTGTATGCAAAGATGCATGAATGTAGATGAGGCGAGAATTGTGTGTCAGGACAGAGGAGTGTGGCGCTTTAACCTCTCTGCCTTCCCACGTGGAGAAACGGCGTGATGGTAAGTAGCACTTTATTGAGTAGGTACTTCGAAAATATTAATGTTGTGAATTGAAGGTAGTCCTTGTAAGTAAAAGGGTCAAAATTAACAGAACTAATTTTATTTGATATTTGTCCCTCCCATTTCTATCCCAATGTTATTCGCTGCCACATATTTGATGATTTCGTCAGTTCAGTGGATTTTCAAGCGGCCTAACTAACAAGTAACAGTGGTACCCCAATCAAGAGACTATTGATTGGGGTACCACTGTTGTTTATAGCTTATACTAATTATTATATGCCTTGAACTAACTAATACTCTGTGCATCCCACCTTCCATCCTTTTCCCACCACTAGCGAGCGCCAGTCGATCGGTAACCCTGAATCGGAACAGTCAATACGCTGTAATCAATCTTGGAGAGTTCGTGAGTCTATTTTGTTTGACTTTTGGAAAAATAGTGTGATAATCCCATAGAGTCCACTTCGTTCAAAGGTGATTGGGAGACCCAGAGAAGCTGAGTTCGGTCAGTTCCGTTTCCGGTTCCTATGTATTCTGGCACCTAAAGTACGATTGCTACAATTGGATAACTGCATTTATCTATCCATTCAGCAAATTATGGTTGACGTCTCTGGGCTCACGATTGAGCAGATTAATATCGCCCGAACCTGCGCTGCAACACATTTCCGAGAATTTATTAGGGTGTGGGTATCTCGCTGAGGGTTGCTGGGATGGGCGATGTTAGGAAGAGTAGTGGCTAGAGTCCTAACGGAGCATTTTACTGGCTCTCCCTCGCACCTCTTACGACCTGGATAGGGTCAATTTATGCCGGACTGTGGCTGAGTTCTGCGATTGCAACACGTAAATGTGACGTTCACTCTCCCTTTTTGGGGGTGTATGATTTATATAGCTTCTTTCTGGCTGCCTTCTGAATTGAATGTGATGACGAGTCTCGCGTCTAATTGTACAGGTATGGCTCTGGTACGATGATACCGGAGCCAACCTATGATATTATTATGAATATAATGTTAATGATGATAATAACTGAATGTAATAAAAAAAAAAGTAATTATGACGAATCGAAACGAGAGTAAACAACTCTCACAACAATTCGGAATAGGGTGTAAATAAATATCTATTCAGCAAGAAATGTGACCTTTTCATTGCTATTTCATTTTTTTTGCATATTCAACTATATAAACTGCTCTTGTTTATTCTATTATTAATACGTTTCTATTATTGTCTCTTCGTGTTTTGCCCAACACTCATATTTCAATGTCTCTTTGCCATGTTTCACACTTTTTGTTTTAGAAACAGTGGAACATCACTTCTGAAAATCATATTCAAAAGCGCCCACCAGCAATTTCAACAATTTCTTTGGTTATGCCTCCTGCATGAAAATTTGTTGGGGTTGGCAGACCGCGGCTTGCGAGCCGTACGCGGCTCTATTCATAGACATTTGCGACTCTTCGACTTCAGCTCATAATTTCATTTACAATCATATTTGATACATGGAATAGTTTACCTGAAACATATGCACAATAGAAGAACTAGCATTTGCCATTCTCAGAATCTTTGGATCTACCTATTTATGCGAACCAACATAATCAAATAGAAAAATTAGTTAGAAAGCTAATTAATCAACAATAATTTTCAATCTTTCCTAAAATAGAATAAGCAGTTACATGGCAGACATAGCAACGCTTTTGAAAGTGATGCATGGTCATCGTTTTAACTAGTAAACTTCACAGCAAAACTGTTTTCCTTAATAGTGTTTAATTATTTAGGTTTTCTTCTTTTATAAATAGTGCACTGACCTACTGAAACTTCTTCTTCTTTTAAATAAGTAATCCACCCTTCAAGAGTGATTTGTGCTATTAATCAAGTTAAAAATTTATTTTATAGAAAAAAGTACAATAATATTATAGAATAGAAAATATTATATTACAAGTCAATACCATTGTCGTTCAAAAAATTTGCTATTATATAGATTAATCGGGAGTTCAAAATTACAATTAAAATTTTTAAAAAACCTGTGATTCGCAATAGACAGACAAAAAATATATAGTCAAGGGTTTCCTCATCAGCATCGCACTTATACACTGGAGAATCTATTAGGTTTAATCTGAATAAATGTGTGGCTACCTGGCAATGCCCAATTCTCATTCTAGAGATATTTGATATTGTTCTTTTGGAAACTTTCCTTTTGGTGAACCAGGGAGTGCGGGGAATAGATCTTTGAGTTATTTTAAGCCGATTACCCTTATGATTATTTGTATACATCCTTGTGCAGTCCAGATAGAATTCGTACGTTCTGTCATATATTGGAATATGGAATTGATGAAGAAAAACTCCGGAAAAAGTGGCCTCCTTGGCCCTACTGAAACTTATAACTCTCATAAATTATATTATTCTAAGTTGCTGCCTACGACTGTAAGATGAATTTGAGTTTTGGATAAAAATATTGATTTTATTTAGTTTTTTTCGTCATTAAAATTGACAGAGCTACAGTGAAAATTTATGTTGCGACTCTATGAATATTTTGAGATTCTGTTTGCTTAATAATTTTTCTCACTAGAAAGTCTGCAGAGCCCTGCCCTAGGTAGACATAATTATCGAATTGCCCAGACTTTTGGTATATTCATACTTTATGTGGTCTAGCCTTCGCACCCCTCAGCCCATCTCAGCATTATTATTCTACCCTTATGCATTCTCTGCTCGTGGCTTTTCTTGAGCCTTTAGCATTAAGTTCCATATAGTATGGCACTCAATGTCCCTTTGGGTTTTATAGGCATTCTGACATCGCATAAAACATGTGAAAGTAATCACTACTAGAAGCAATATTTTTTAAATGTTTAAATTGAGGTATGCATACTGAATTCGATTGATTATATTATAAGTTTTCATTAAATTTCGATAAGCTTTGATACAATTTATACATTTTTAAAGAGAACATATTATAATTATGAAGTTGCAGTTTTTTTTAGAACATAGTTTTGTGGTATTTTAATATAAATTAAATGTACCAACTAGAAAGATATACAGAAAAAAACAAATTATCGAAAAAATATTTCAATTACTACCGATTTTCCTATCAGTTACACCACGCCAATCGAGCAAGTTGACGTCATATTATTGATAGATTCGGCGGTAACTTTGTAGAGTTTTATCATAATGGATAGATATAAATGAAATAATGTTAGTTAGTTGAATAAATTAGTTACATAAGTATTAGTTTTATAAAGTATTAGTCTAATAAAATAAACTAAAAGTATTAGTTTAATACTTTACCTGTGAGTTATAACATTGTTTCATTTATATTCATCCAACTGTAGCTTCATTTGTTCTGCTTATAAATATATACTCGTAAGTTGTATCAAATCAAAATTTATTAAATTGATTTTATTTTAGGATCTCCAAGCGTATATTACACAAAAGAATTTGAGATTTGTCGCGATATAAAGGTGATAACTTTTTAAAAAACGGAAAAATGGCTTTATCAATTTGAAAGAGCGAAATTTGTTGTCAACTTACTCGGTTGGCGTGGTGTGGGATAGATAGATTTGTTCTGTATATCTTTCTAGTTGATATATTTAATTAAGGTATATTAAAATATCACTGAACTATGTCTTGAAAAAACTGCAACTTTAAAATATTAGTGTGATCTTCTTAAAAAAATATATATATATAATATATTCAAAGTCTAGAATACGCGAGATCTGAGAATTTATCTCTCGGAATGCACTTTTAAAAAATATACGTGTAGAATTGTACACTGTTGCCTTCAAATTACTCCCATTGAGCATCTATACGTTGACTTAAACGGCGTTCCCATTTCTGAAAGCAGGCCTGAAACTCATTTTTAGAAATACTGTTGTCCGAAAAGTACTGTCTCTTTCTCTGTTGAATATCAGTAGCTATAAATTAAAGGGAGCTACGTCAGGATGATCCAATTGAGTAATCGCATTTTTGGCTTGAAAGTTTCCTACAGAGCGCACTAACCACTCTAAATTTTGATAAGCCATTTGTATGCCAAAGTACACAAGTAGATATCTGTTATCTTCCCAACAGCTAACTAACAATTAACTACCGGCTAGAAATTTACGCACGTATTAGTTTAAACATGTTCAAAAACATATACGTTATTTTAATACAATTACGTCACGGGTAACATGGGCGTCTAAACGGGCGTTCTGGGAATTAAATTATTATATATCATTTGTATTGAGTTTTAATGATAAATTATCTTATTAATATTTTTTAACTATCTTTAAATTAAAAAATATATTATATCCCAACAAAAAAAAAACATAACAAGATATTTTTTTAAATTGTCGTTTTGCCATTCGCCAAGCGAGTTAACAAAATGACAAGGCGTTTTGGTTCTCGATCTTCGATATTATTTAAATTTTTAACATTATATATGAAATACTTAATGCTAATGCGATATCACGAATCGTCTACTGAATATCAATTGTTTTCTTTCATTCCTATTGCAAAAAAAACTATTAATGAACAAGCTTTTAAAAATAGTAGTCTGAGTGCATCTTTTCCAATATGTTTATTCCTCTCGGTTCGGCGAATACATAAAATATTTTGAGATTTCATCAACATACATTTAATATTCGATGATAATAATAGCACCATATATTACGATGTATAATAGTTTTAATATTATATCGAAACAAGTTCAGGAATTTTCAACATGAAGTTAAGGGTCATCTACATGCCGTAACCACAAGGGCATGAAACGATCTAAACAATCTTCAGCCTCCGGTATGTTAGCCAGAGGATATAATACCTGATACCTAATATTATATTGAGCTATGCTTTGAGGAATGCGAGGTATTTATTTCTCCCATTCCATCCGTGTCCCGTAGTCTGCGCTGATTTAGTGCAAAAAGAAGGACTCGAAAATAAATACCTTTTAAGGGTCTTTGATCTCTCGACCGTGATATTTTGTTCTTTTGATTTGTATTTTTACGCAAATATTAAATAGGAAAAATCACCGTTAAATTATAAGCAAAATAAATCAAAATCACTCCAAAATATTAATTACACATAAAAGTATTTTTTAATTCAAGAAAATTAAATTTGATGTAAAGAATCACAAATTCAAATGATATTTTTAATACCGACATTAATTTAATAATTAAAATGGGCAGGACACGAACATAGGCGGAATTACAAGTACCATCTCCATTATTTTATTTTTAGAGATTCGGGTGGCTAAATCTTCGACAAGGCGTTTCCATCTTCCTCTGACTTGCGCTGTTCAGTACTTGATGACTAATAAAGACCCAAACTTCATAAAGTCTCTGTTGCTATTTATCTCAACATAGTCTAGGCCGACTGACCTGTCATATTCCTTCCGGTATCGACAAGTTGCCATCATTCATCTGGCATTAGTAAGACATGTCCAAACTATCTCAATTAAGATATTTAAATATATAGGAGTGGAGACTCGATGCCGGGGGCCGACCTTATTTCGGTACTCTTTACTCGATTCATTAATGTAATGGTGCGTACGCAGTATCAGAGGTACTCATCTCCAAAATCGCGAAAAGGACAGTACAGAATTGAGCGCAAAGCGTGATATTTGTCTAGTGTATTTTTGATCTTTACATACCGATAACTTTCTGAGAACAGATAAATGAGCTTGTTGGTCTAGTGGTTAGGACACTGGTCTAAGCTAAGTGATATAGTGGTCGGGGGTTCGAGCCTCGTTCCAGGAAATCAGTAAGTTTTCATAGCATAAGTGTTTTGCTTAGTTTGAAAATAGTAAGTTTATTGATGTGACATATTCTGTATGCTAATCTCTAATTAAAAAAAAAAAGAAAATGTGTCATTCATGTACAACCGTCATTACTCCAGCTACTCCTACTACCTGACAGCCTGGATTCTCGACCTCACTCTATGCATTTTGTGACCATTTATTAAAATAGGCCTTTACCTACCTTTACCTAGCTTAGTCAGTTTGGTATTAAAACTTAACTAGGGGCGGAGCCCCCTTGTCTCCGTAATCTGTGGTATGGCGGTTTAGAGTTTTGTGTCCCCGAAGAGTGGGGTGCCTTTTTTTAAGCGTTATGAACTATTTTTTTTTTGTCAGTTTGGATATAATTTTTTTTATCCTTTGTTTATTATTTTTTTTTATTTATTTATTTTTTATTATTTTTTTTTTTTTTTATTATTTTTTTTTTTTTGATTTTGTTGTGTTTTGTGACTTAGTTTTTGTTTTTTTTTTTTTGTTGGGTCTGAGCCTCTTTTTAACCACTCTTCAGGGGACTGGAGCGGGGGTGTAAAGGAGGGAGATGGGTAGGAGTTTGTCGGGATCGGCATCTGGATCGTTGAGGCCAAGAGAGGCTATGGAGATGTTAGGGAAGTTTTTAAGTTTTTTAAAGAATCTTTGGGCTAGGTCTAGAATATGAGTTTTTAGGGGGGGGGTGTTAGTGTCGCGTTGAATGATGGAATTACGAACAAACCACGGGGCTTGGAGGATTGTTCTAAGTGTTTTATTTTGAAAAATGGACAGTTTTTTTGTGAATTTGGCGGTTGCCCAGATGGGACATGCATAAGTGAGAAGGGGACGGAGGAGGGATTTGAAAAGGAGGGTTTTGGTATTTGAATTGATAGGGCTAAATTTGTTGATAAGGCAGGAGATAGATCCTTTGGCTTGGCTTGCTATTCGGAGGGAGTTGGTGATATGAGCGTTCCAGTTTAATTTTCTGTCAAAAGTAAGTCCAAGATATTTGATAGTTTTGTGCCATTTAATGTCGATGTTGTTTATGATGATATGACCTTTGGGATGAATCCCGCGTTTGCGAGTGCGTGTGAAGAGAATGGCGACGCTTTTTGATGGGTTGATGGCGATGCGCCAGGTTTCAAACCAGGTTAGGAGGGCATCCAGATGGGATTGGAGCCGGTAGGTTATGGTTAGGGGATTGGTAGAATTTGTTAGTATGGCGGTGTCGTCGGCGTATAGTGCGGAGATTGAGTATCTATCAGTCACTTTGGGCATATCGCTCGTGAAGACGTTGTAGAGGAATGGAGAGAGGATGGAGCCTTGAGGTACGCCGGCTTTCATGAATCTGGTGGAGGACAGGGTGGATTTATTTAGTTTTACTCGGAATGGACGATTGTGAAGAAAAGATTTAAGGAGACCGTAGAGTTGGGGGTGGAGGTTGTAGATTTCGAGAGTTTTGTATAACAGGCCATTGTGCCATACTTTGTCAAATGCTTTTGCCACGTCGAGAAAAATGGCGCCGGTTGAACGATGTTTGCGGAAGCCGTCGGTGATGAACTCGACGACTCTCAGAAGCTGATGGTAAGTGGAGTGAAGGGCTCGGAAGCCATGTTGTTCATCGGGAATTGCGTTTTTGAGTCCAGGTTGGTCTTGGAGTCTATTGAGGAAGATTTTTTCGAATATTTTTCCGATGTTGGAGAGGAGGCTGATGGGTCTGTGATTTTCAGCAAAGAGGGGGTTTTTACCTGGTTTTGGAAAGAGCACTACGTTGGAGGTTTTCCAAGCGGTAGGGAAGTATTGCAAGCGGAAGGCTGCATTTATTAGAGTTGTGAGAAATAAGATGCCTTTGAAAGGAAGGAGTTTGAGGGCTTTTGTCGGAACTCCGTCTGGACCTGGAGCTGTATTGGATTTTCTTTTTTTGATGGTTTGTCTAATTTCTTTGGGGGAAGTGAAGAATTTGTTTGGTGGAGGGGTGGGATTGATATGATTTTCGACGTGGCTGTTTACGAATTCGGAGTGTGGAGCGGATGTGGAGTCGGGGTTGGTGTCGAATTGGAGTTCAAGGCTGTCAGCAAAAGCTTCAGCCTTGTCCTCGTCTTCGTACACCAAGCCGGAAGGGGTGTGAATTGGGGTGATGGTAGATTTTGGGGAGCGGAGGGAGTTGGCCATTTTCCATATTGAGCCATTTTGTGGATTTAGTGTGGAGAGTTTGTATTGCCAAGTCTCGGAGCGGTGGGCCGAAATTGCTTCTCGGAGCTTGGTTTGAAGATGGTTGGCTCGCGATCTATCTGAGGGGTTTCTAAATTTCTGCCACTGCCGTCTGGCGTGATTTTTGTTTCTGATTAAATTTTGAATGTGGGTGGGGAGGGAGAGGCGACGGGGGGCGGCAGGGGGGGGAGGTTTTGAGGCTTCGGTGATGGCGGAATTGATTGTATTTGAGAAAGAGTCGATATGCCGGTCTAGATCTGAGGGGTTGGAGATTTTGGAAGGAATTATGAATTTGTTTTGAATGACTTGTTCGAAAAGTGGCCAGTTGACTACGTTATTTGTTGGCGAAGGTGGGGGGGTGTTGTGGAAGTCGAAAATTTCTATGAATATGGGGTTGTGATCTGAATTCAAGTCATTCATGGTGGTAACTGAGTGGGACCAGGGGAAGTTTTTAAGGATGGCAAAGTCAAGAATGTCGGGTCTGTGTCCGAAATTCGAGAAGAAGGTGGGGGAGGAGGGGGCTGAGACTGATAGATTGTTAGTGTCTAAGTACGTGCGTAGTTAAATTTCTTTATCACCGCACGAAGGATCTCACAACTAGTAGTCCGATTGTACTGCCTAATTTACCTTCATGTCTTCCTTCGCTGGAGAATTCTGCTTCTATGTGTTAAAATTTATATTAAATAATAATGTGCTTGTATGATGGAGTGTACCATGCGCCGCGGTGCCAGTGCGTACGGACCTGATTGGGGGGAAGCTTCGAAGGTATTTAAGATTTTTATTTATTTATTCACACCCAATCCCAAATCGTTTTGAGAGTTGTTTATCCTCGTTTCGATTCGTCATAATTACATATATTTATTTTATTACATTCAGTCATATCATCATAACGTCAGATCGCGGGAATTAGTCTCTTTTAAACGGGACTTCTTTAAGTACCGATATCATTTGATTTTAGTGTACCATTTGTATTCGGCTATGTAATTATATTCATGTAATAAACCGAGAATTGTTACCAAAAAGATCGACTTTAATTTCATCGCAAAATGACATAACGAGATAACAATATACTAAGGAGGATTGTAGAATCACACTACTAACACAGCATCATCATCATCCTTGCAGATTCGTCACACTTATCATTCAATAAGAAAATGTATCCACCTTTGCAGGTATTTTTTTGTGGATGCCAGCCTTACAACGTCGTCTATAAAGAGAAAATAATATTTCGCTTCGTCTCCCACTCTTACAAGCACAATATCATAAATTACTTATTGTTAAATTAAATACGGTCATAATCAAGAATCTTATATTTTAAAGAAAAATGTTGCATCAGATTTCCTAAAAGCCTTTCAGTAGCAAGCTACATAATAAGCAATTAATTATAGAAAATATAATCATACTAATATTTCACTTGAGGTTTTATAAATAATATATTTAATTTTATTAAACTTCAAAGGGAATAACATGCTTTGAAATCAAATTAGGTTCTTAGAATGGGAGATTATAAATCCACGAAATATGTTAAAAGGTGCCGGTCTCGTATTATTTATTAGTTTACAAGACAAAATATATTTAGAAGCATATTTGAAAGCATTCTGCAATTCAATCAAGTTTTCTTTTCATCCCCCACGCTATAGGGCATATTGAAATATTCACCGAAATCAGGAGTCCTTTCCGTATCCTTTAACAATATGAAACAATTTTCTCAGAGTATTGTCAAAACCTTGAAAATCAATGGGTGTATATTTATGAGGATACCTAACATTGTATTAAAAATAAAATAAATTATCCACTCACCTATTTTAAAACCCATCAATGGAACATTGATTATACGTACATAATTCAATTTCAATTATAAAATTCATGAATAACTTGAATTTCACTTTCTTACTTTTCTAATCTCACCGTCAATGTCATACGCAAATTAAACATTACCCAAAGAGCAACGAAAATAACTATGCCTAGAATATATCTGCAAGATCGAGTACCTCAGAACAAATTCGTCAGGAAACCAAGGTAACAGATGTTGCTCAAAATATGCAAATCATGCTTTTAACATAAAAAATCTCCTAATTGTTTATAAATAGAAATACAAAAAAGCAACTCATGAAAAATTTGGACTGCACAATGGATGGATCCAAATAATCATAAGGGTAATCGGCTTAAAATAATTTAAAGACCTATTCCCCGCACTCCCTGGTTCTTCAAAAGGAACGTCTCCAAAATAACAATATCAAATATCTCTAGAATGAAAATTGGGCATTGCCAGGTAGCCTCACATTTATTCAGATTGAACTTAATAGATTCCCCAATGTGTGAGTATGGTGCTGAGGAGAAAATCCTTGACCATATCTTTTTTGCCTGTCTATTGCGGATCACAGGTTTTTTTTACACTAATCTCATCAATGGTAATTTACAACTCCCGGTTAACTAGTATAATCTTCTTTTCCTTAACTCACCACATTTAATCTATATATAGAAATAGATTTTTTTTTGACAGTATTGACTTGTAATATAATATATCCTATTCTATAATATTTATGTACTTTTTTCTGTAAAATAAAGTTTTAACTTGATTAATGGCACAAATCACTCTTGAAGGGTGGATTGCTTATTAAAAAGAAGAAGAAGACCTTCATCTAGAGCAAACATTTTATGGAGGTTATACCTGGGTGATGACCCAGACAAAAATACATTCAACAAAAAATGAGCAAGGTGAACGTAGACGCCTACAGACAACCCTGGACAGAGACGCATGCCTTTGATTAAACTATTATAATTTAATCCTCATACATTTTAGCAGTAAAGAATTGTAAAATTATGATGTAAAGATATAATAAATAAATTATTCATACATACATTACGCGCTCGTGTTACCTTCTAAAATATGTAGGTACCTACGCATCGCTTAAAATAGACCTTTTACAAAATTCCCAACAGGAGTTCAAAGGGCCACGTGTCACTCTCGCAGCTACAGCTATGCCGACGAGTTTCTGCTCTAATTAGTAGCGGGGTCTTAAATACAATTTTGGTGACATCATGTATTCATTTTAATGTTTTTATTCTCAACCCCTGGGTATTAAAAAAGGCGTTACATGTCTCAAATACATGCAATATTTGATACAACCCTGCGAGAATAAGTTTATTTAATTATGGAATACATTAATAAAACTCCCCGGCCATAAACCGAATCACGGATTCTCACTTTTCAGGCGGGACTACCAACCATTGCATTACCCCCGGATACGCATGAGAGGTGAGATCTTAATTATGCGTGTTACAAACTTCACCATATGTAATTACTTTAAATGAAATGCAATTTACTATTAAGAATATATAGATAATAAAGTTTATCAAATTATAAATAAATTCCTGCTCAAAAAAATCAGCATTATATACTTATATGACACCACAATCTATACGTGAAATAGTAAAATAGTAGAGCGCTCGCTTGGCATGTGAGAGATAGCGCGATACGTGAACGGCCTGAAAATACGTGTTTCGATATCATTTTAGAATGACACTTCACCGATAAGGCATCCCCTGAATATGGGTAATGATATTTACCTGAAACGTTGAGACAACGATAGTCCTTATCAGGATCAACAGACGCCGGATAACCAAGAAACTTATTTTCTAACATATTAATATCTTTAATATTAAACATGGGGATAACTGTTGTAATCTTACTGAAAACGTGCGAAAAAATTACTTTAATACAACTATATTGTATTTTACATTGCATTGACGTTTGTAGATAAATATATTATTTAACAAAGTAATGTCTTTAAAAGGTAATAAAATTAATATTTTACAGTAGTTAATATCAAAAATATCTAGAGAACACATAATTATTGTGAAGTTACAGTTTTTCAGATCATTGTTCTATAGTATTTTAATACAAATTAAATGTATCAATTACAAATGTATACAGAAAAATTTAATTTAACGAAAAAATATTTTTGTTGCTACCAAGATTCGATCTTTGGGATAGGATCCAGGTTCGAATTCATGTAGCAACAAAAATATTTTTCTTTATATCTTTCTAATTGATACATTTAATTTGTATAAAAAATATCATTACTTTGTATATTTTAGGGTGCTTAATATCTTAATGGGAATCTTGGCTAGAAAATCTTCCATCACACAGTTTAATAGAAAAACTAATTATTTTCGAAAATAATGACAAATTCGGATATTAAAAAAACAAATTTTTAAATTATTTTTTTCAATATCGGGATACTGTTTTTAAACCTCCATTAGCTACTAATTTTTGTTAACATTAAGAAGCCCTATGCTTATACAATATAATCATGTCGCTTTTATGTTTATGTTCACGTGTATCTGAAGAGCCGCGGTCTAGATTAAACGATCTGATTCGTGACATGGACTTTCCGATAAAATCTTTAACAGAGATAAATATCCCACATTTATCAGAAAAACGTAAGCTTTCACAAGATCCAGCACTGTATTCAGTCCATATTTTTATTAGAAGATATAATGAGACATAATACATTTTGAAAATAATCAGTAAGATATATATATTTATTTCTTCTCTATGAGAGTAAGACTCATGTATAGAGAAGAAGTATATACAAAAGTGTATAATTTATATATCTGTTAGTCTGTGTACATATTTTTTGACTTCAGATACAAATTTATAGTAGTTCGTAATTTTTCTAATTGTGATGGGGAGATTATTAAAGAATTTGATGCCTTGATAAATATAGTGATTATGGGTTGCGGTATATTTTAGTTTTCGTATATCAATTCGGTCTCTAAATCTTGTAGATCAGAATTCGTTTCTAATATTAAAACATTTGGATTATTGAATTTTTTTTATATGCCTATTATTTTTGATATTTTTAAATCTGTGAAGAGTTTGATACTTGGGTAGTCATTTTTTTAAATAAAAATAATGTCATTTTTTAATAATAAGTCATTTTTTGATTGATTTCTAGTATCAAAGAAACATGTGAGGAAGAATGAAATACATAAAGCTAAAGCTAGATAATATAATAAAATCATATAAAGGTTACCAAATCTTTAGGAAGGATGTACTTAATGTTGATGCTTCTATGTGATTGGACAGCTGAGTAAACAGCAGTTAAAAATGGCAAAAAATTTTTTTTTTGATAAATAACCTCTTTTTTCTCCAAAATGATTGATGAGGCAATCATGCGATCATTTTCAGAATCGACACGGTTTTAAATCTGTAAAGTTCAGACTTTCTTTTTATGTCGAACAGTTTTATTGAAACTATGTAAAGGGTAGTTTTATTCTCAAATAAACTGACACTGTTACGTCAATATTTATTTATTTTATTATATATATAATATTGTACATACGTTTATTTATATTTGGACTGTGCCCGTCTTACTAGAGAGATTTGTGTTGATTGGCATTTCTTTTTAATAAAACTTGTATTTAATAACAAACTTCTTTTAATGGGGTATTTAGTGAGGTGGTTTAAAAATAGATTTTTGTGGACAATAATTAAATTTAAATTAATCGGTATTTTTTTTTAGTTTTTATATATTTTAAAAGTGGAATGATTTTTATGTGAAATATCCACAAAAAGTTGACTGTATTTTTAAAAATGTAATTAAATGTTTCGTAATTCAAGAATAAGTAACGTATTTGCTCAAAATGTCGGTACATATCGTTCATATGTTCAAAATTTCGGTAGTAAAAATATTACTTGAAACAAAAACACAAACATGTATGACAGGCGGGCTCTGTGAACACAGGTTTACGTGCAAGGGTAAATAATGTGTTGTGCAATCAAACCCAAGGTTTATGGGCAACCCTCCTACACCACGTCCACGGCGTTGTCCAGTTTGCAAAACGCGTTACCCCAAAATGACAAATAAAAAGTTAAAGGCTAGCCATGTTGATTTAAGAAGGTTCCTAGCATGCTACCTACACTCGAGGAGTCCTTAACGATATTTTACAGCGAGCTGGTGCGTCAGCAGGGTTTAGCTTCGTGCTTTTATCGTAAAACCAGCGCCATTAATTTAGCATCAATGTGAGGGGATTCAGAGAAGCATTAGTTTTAATAGACATTTTAAGTCTTAAAAGTGTAAGCGACTAGCTTTTAAAAAATAGCAAATAGCAGTACGTGCAGATTAACTTGTTTGTTTAACAACTCGTTAAAGTTAATTTTAAAAACTAACAGATTTGTATAAACCACTTTGATTGATTTAACTTCGACCGGTTTCGATACTGTCAGAACAGGCGTACTCTAACTGCCCACGAAATAAAATTTTGCACAGAAATCAATGTTTTTGAAGCTGTGTTTGTAGGCCCATTTTAATAAATAGTCACCAAATATATATTCTAACGGAGACATTATTGGACTGAGTGAGAAGTACCGATATAAATGACACACTCGGTAAACAGCCCCTACGTCTACATACTGAAATATCGCAATTAAGATGGCTTGAATTAACGTCTTACGAATACCAGAGGAATGACTATCAAGATTTATCTTCTTGGAAACTCTTGGAGGCCATGTCCCCCTTTTTGCTGTTTAATCCAGGACTGAGCTGAGACAAACAGCAAAAAAAAAATTTTAAAACAGAATAGGCCTTAACTAAACAACTAACACTGGAGAGGAACAAGACGGGGGAGGATGGCAGTACGTTAGCGAGTATTTGGGACCCTGACCAACCTAGGATAAAATAACGAAGATGATTATGATGAAGAAATCATTATGCAAATAAATCTACATCGCCCACGCCACTGCGGGGAGGGAGGGAAGGAGTCATTAACATTATAAATATCGGGTCATTTGTTAGATTTAATTGGTTATTAATTATTAGGGATTTCAGATATAGTATTTTTTAAATAATTGAGTGGGAGAAATACCACTAACAGACTATCTGTTAACTTAAACGCCCTCAAGTTGATCATCAGATATTCACGGAAAATTAGCCCAGAAAAACTGTACACAGAATATTTGAACAGCCATGAAAACCTAAGAACATATTTTATTTCGTTTCTTAATTTAAAATTGATTAACTCAATTGAAGACATAAGCAATTAGAAGGAAGAATATTTTTTCTGGTTTGAAACCAAATTACCAAAACATTATACTTATTCTTATGGGCACCCAATATTCGGGTTAATATTCTGAATCGAACGTGATTCAAACTACGTTCACAGCTCAGTTACACTTAATATGGAGAGCGGTGCGCAGCAGTGGATAATCATCTGCTTTATTGTAAAACACCCATCACGCGGGTCAATCTTGGCCAGTGTGCTGCCGCGCCAAGTGGAAGTAATAACCCCATTAGCATGCTTCTATATTATACAGGCTGATCTGAATAAGACGAAACCATATCCTTCCCTGTATGTTTAATATTAAACGCGACTGAATTATTTTAAATTTTAAATAAACCAAATTTTGTAGGTGCTACACAGAGCTGAGTTTTATTTTTATCATGACTGTGGTTGAGGCTTCTCTTCAATAGGTAAAAATAACAAACTACGATCGTGATAATAATTGGATTATGTTGCGTGTGTAGTATAAAGTATGGTTTATTTAAAAATTAATATAACCATTGTGATGTCTGAATTCTGGTAGCCGAGGTCTGGGTAGTCTATTTTGCCGACTTATGATTATCGGCTGTCTAAATGGATGAATCAGAGACGAGAATCCGACTCTGGTGGGCAGCGGAGTGAGACGTCACTTTTGGTGGGAACGCTCGAAAAGAGGGTAGAGGCTTGATGGAGCTGCGCTCCGGAGGAATATGGCGATAAGAGATGACGTAGATTAAGAGTGGACCCAGAGATGTATGGGCCTGGTCTATCTGCGGGTCGAGGAGAGACCCTGCTGCAACGAGTAAGGAGGCGGCATGCGAGCGATGGCCGATGGATAGGCGTTATGGACAAGGCTGAGACGGGATGGTGTACGGTCTATCTCTTGGAGCAAGAGATGAATTCTGGCGCGGGCGTGTGGCGACCCGGGTCATCAGCTGCATCGACACCTCAGGGCCACTTTGGGTGATATTGGCAAATAAATAAACTCAGAGACGTCAGAGAAAAATTGACCTGAAGAAAGAAGATCTGAAGAACATTTTACGTGTATCCAATGTCGGAATTAATTGAATTTTGTGAATAAATGTGAATGAAAAGTAGAGTTGCTTTTGAATCATTTATCATCGCATTCGAGGTAGCAGGTGACACCAGAGCACATTCATACACACCCATTTGAGGATCCAGACTGAGCTAGATCGGTGGCGGCCACTATGGCTTCCTATTTTCTAGGGTCCAAAGACACCGTAACACCATATTGCACCACAAAGTGCGTGTAATGTGAGTTAATTACATTTATCAAGTTGAATATTATTAAATTACCATAGATTTAAATGTAAATAACACGATAAATATTAGGAACTCGGAACACATACAATGTATGTATTACACTTTTCTTGTACACATATATATCCACAGATTTTTGGATAACCAAAATAAATCCTTAAGTAGTAAGTTAGTTCTACTTTTACGACTAAAGCAGTTAGCTAAATGTATATATATCTGTTCTCTATATAATTCTACACCATTTGACTGATTTAAACGAAATTTTGCATAGTTACTCTTTAGGACCCTACACAGGTACATTTTTCCCGATATAAACGTGTATTACGAGTATGTTAAATGCCATAATTCCAAATTTTGTTCAATTGCGCTCTAGGACTCTGAGGAAAATATAGTTACATCATCATCTCCTCCGGAAATATCACCCTCTTCCTGTTTGGATACAATCTAGTATATACCGTTCTTATTTAGAGCATGTATAAACAAAGGTTACCTCTACTCTCTAACCTCTAATCAACTATCTGAATCTGAATAGTTAATATTAAAACCAACAAACTAAAATTTAATAAATCTTATCTTCTCAAACATAAATTACATCTTATTCTTATCGCTATGTACCTACCTTTACACTGACATTGACATTATTGTTAATTCTGTACGAATTTAATATATAAACTGAAAGTCAGCAAATGTTCAACAGCTTCAAGCGACGGTATGATATGTGAATATGCTAATGCAATGTGTACGATGATTTATTGAATGGAGTATATTTCAAATACTAATTGAATGTATTAATTATAAATATATACATATAAAATCAATTTTGTCGAAAAATATTGTTTTTGCGCTACCGGGATTCGAACCTGGATCTCTATTTCCAATCCGGGGAAGTACACTACCAATTGTGTTATAACGCCAGTATTTTTCATGATAAATTTTCGAACCTATATGTTACACTTTTTCAAATTAATACATCTGTTGTTCCATTATTTTTGAAAGCCATCTAGATTATTTTTACGGAATCACAAATACCTTTGAGTAAACCGACTGCAGACGCCAGAATTATCAATTCATTTTTATTAAATTTTGGACACATTGATACAACTTATATTATTAAGGGAACACATTCTTATTTGAAGTTAACTTCACAATAAGAATGTGTTCTCCTTAAGAGTATATTTTAAGATATTATTCCGAATACTCCTGCATCAATTCGATATACAGGGAGTAATTAAATACATAAGACTATAAATCTGTGACCTATTACAATTCGTTAAAGATTTATTTTTTTGAGTGATGAGGAAATAAATACTGATTATCTGTTTTAATAAAACTTCAATACATTAACCTTAACTGGTACCAATCCATGTACAGGCTTTGAGGTACCATGTGCAGAGAAATACAGTAGAAGCTGGATGGTTTCATGCAAACCATTCATTTTTTCTTAAGTACTATACTTGTGACTATTTGTACGACATTTCTAGTAAACGTATACATATGTACATTTACATAATTCATATACATATTAACAGTTTTAAAAACATATGCATATTTTAGGTTTAGATTTCAATGTTAAAAAAAGTATTCTACTATTATATTTTGTAACTGATGAGAAGTTAATAATATTATTTTGATACATTTTTTGGTTATTTTATCTACGATACCGCCATTTTTATAAGCCTTGGCTTATAAGGTACTTAAATAAAAAATATATACAGAAGTTACTTATTATTTTTATGATTTAATTTATGATAAAAAAATTGCATTATTTTAAAATTTATGGAACGTAAGTCAACGCTGTCGTTATATCTTCAAAAATATTAAATGAAATTACACCCGGTACTGCAAAACCTTGGCAAAGAACATGAAGGAGAAGAGGTTGATTGGGAAGAGTAATTCAGCTAAAGCCGTAAGATTGCAGGGTGTGGGAAGGAAGTAAATGGCGTGGAGAATCAGCTGATGGTATGTTAGCAGTCTGTAATTTATTTAAACTTCGAAAAAATTAAAAATTAAAATAGAATTCCCTTTTAGCTTTAAAAATTGTCATATAAACGAATCGAATCAGTTTATTATATTAATCTGTCATATTTTTTATAATTTAGGTACGTGCAAATTTTATTTATCATTTTTACAAGTATATTATTGATTACTGATGATTGATTACGTATTAATTAAGAGTTTTTGAAAACTTTCACGGATAACCCTAATGTTAATACAAGGGTTAGAATGTACCAATACCTAATTATATTGAAGTGCACTATATAGTTCACACGATTTTATCTTAAATATTTACATCACATTTTCTAAGAAAACATAATCCTCTGTTTGAATAAATCGACAAAATCATTCCCTATAAAAAAAATGTTAATAGTAAATATTTGAGGAATAATTTCTCCTTAATGAAAATTTTTAGTAGTTAGACGCTTCTGGAATTGATACACATATACTGTTCGCCGCTGGGTCGCTACCTGTTGTACGGAAATGATAGAATGAAAATAACTTATTTTAAATTAATAATATCAAGAAAAACAGTCTTATGTTTTGGATTATTATTTTTTTAAATTACAGGACTCAAAACACCAAAAAACCATTTGATTCCCGGAAATGTCTGTGTCTCGACACAGAATCCCTACTTATGGCTTGTATACTAGTGTTATATACTACACAAATGCACACGAATAAGTGTAAATAAATTTGGTTAGTCTAGTTCAAAGATGACACGCGTCACTGGATTACATGCGGGAAAAAAAACTTTATTGTAAATTGTAATAAAATTGAATTCTTTAACAAATTAAATATGATTTTTCATTATTCTCCTCATTGGCCGACAGTTGCAGATCTCTAGTTACCTGCCGTTTCCTGAATATGATATGGAAATATATCATTTACTAAACAATTCGTATAAACTACAAACAATTAAGTATGGTTAAAGGTGAGGTATTTTATTTATATAGTGTTTGTATTTTGTTGTGGCCTGCATTAGCGGTCCTCGAATAAATCACATGACGTAATAATTATTTTTAAAAAATGCTTGTGAATAAAAATAAAAAATTGCAAAATTAGCCAAGAGGAAATGATTATATCAGGAAGAATGGTTTGGTAAATAGGTTAATAAAAAAGAACAATGATTTTGGCATTATTTGTAATGAAAGTATTGTGACATGTGACACGGACCTTCAATATAAGACGTATTTTTATAATGAAAAATATATTTAGATTTTTATATTATTTATCTGAAGTGGGATTTTTTTAAAATAAAAAGGCATATTCTTTGACCCACTCACGGAAAATGTTCGCCATCGCAGATCTGGTTAAAAGAACAGTGTTGACGGATAGTTACGAAAAACATCTATAAAAAGAAACAGTTATGAAAAATTGGTTTTGACATACTGATCTCTGTGAAGTAGTAGGAAAATACGACAGCGGCGTGTCAATAGCTGCAAATGGTTTAACCGACTTCATTTAGGCGATTTTTCTTTTAAATATTCATAATATGTGACCATTAGTAAAATAAAATTTGTATTACCTCCGCATTGGGACAGTTGAAGACTAAATTAAATAAGTTCTGAGACTTCATTATTTATTATATTGCTAGAAAAGCCGTCTGGTGCAGAATTCATTTTCCTAAGTGGAAGACTACAACTAAGTCATCAGATCTGAATAGTCAGATTCTAATCAATTTCTATTCGCCCCATTCTACTTTTTCTCTACATTTGGCTGATTTATTTTCCACAAAGCATACATAAATTAAATAGGACACGTCTTGACAAATATGACGACCTTGATAGCCCAGTGATATAATTATTTAACCTTGTGCTTAGATGCAAGGATAAAAGGTTCAATTATCGTTATTTTTATTCCGTTTATACATATATAGTTTTTTTTAAAGGAAAAATGCTTATTTACAGTTTGGGTATGATTAGTTGTTATAGGTTTTCATTAGGTATATGTTATTTTTCTTTAGCAAATAAACACAAATGATGTTAAAATAAATAAATACTAATGATTACCGCCTCATATATAATATAAATATAATTAAAAATTTTGGGGTAAATTTAATACACTTTTATAAACAGTACAGATGAAAATTAAGTTTTAAGTATATTTTAGAATTAAGAGATAAATAGATCAGAAATACAATACCAGCAAAAATATTAAACCTAGATATATTTTTACATTAATAAATTATACGAAAATAAATACGGTGCAAAGAAATGTTTAAATAAAAACGGGCAAAATGGAAGGAGAATGAATAACAATGAAAAATTGATAATAAAACAGTTTATTTTCACTTAAAAAATAAGAGTTTTTATTTAATCGTCAATTTGACATTTTAGCAATTTTGAGAGAAATGTTTTTCAAATTTGTTTTTTAATCCAACAGAATAACAATTTTTCGAGCGAAAACCGACAAAATTTAAACAGAAAAATCAGAAAGCAAACGTAAATAATGAAGCTACAAACGCTCATTAAATTTGAGAATCATTCGGCGGACGATATAATTAGGACCTTCCCTTTAGGGGCCCTTTGTGGATAAAAAGAATAAAACATTAAAATTTCCGAGAACTGCAAAAAGAATTTTTTGCGTCACGCCTTTTCATTTTCCATTTACATAAAGTATTAGACAAAATATATTTTTTGATGAAAAGGTTCATTATCTGGTCTTTTGATCCGCGACCCCGGATAGGCCCTGCTGTCAGAACTGCGCTGAATCATCTTTGGGCACAAAAGAATAACAAAAAATAATAAAAAAAAACAATTAAGTTGTCACACTCAACTTTCTAACCAAAATTATGAATAAAACAGTAAAAACACTTGTGTTCAGTGAAATATATGCATATTAATTAATACATTTTTTTATTATAGAATCACTTATATAATTTCATTAAAACTGTATATATTTAAATTATAATAAAAGTACGATTCACTTATAAACAGTGAATGTAAAGAATAATGATTTGATAAATTGCAAGCTATGCAACGCATGTCAAAACGTGACCAGACTGGACCGATGATGTACGGATAGTAGCGGGCAATTGCAGTATAGGTAGCATATTTATTGTATTGGTCCCAAAGATGATGATGGTAATGATGATGATATACACCACTGTACTTAAAAATTGCACTTGTATAAAGATTAATATATTAATACATGTCAAACCCAAGGTTAAAGATAAAGTTATCTGAATGTTGTATGAAATATTTTATTAAAATATCTTCGCACCAGATTTTCATAAAAATATCAAGTGAATCTTAATAATGTTGTAAATCCTATAGGTTTAAATTATTTAATGTGAGTTTTGACATCTTCAACATTGGTTTGGAATCGATTATCAATTTATAAAATATCATTAGATGACTTTGTATATTTTGGAGGTGTGTTTGATAGAAACGGAAAGGATGAGAAAGAAAGGATGGTGACTGCAGGGAACAAAGTGAATGCCGCTTTGAATGTAACGAATCTAATCGAAAATTATCAACCGTGTAAGACTAGCGGTGCACAATGTAGTCCTGGTACCGACAATAATGTATGGAAGTAAGGCTTAGAGCTGGCAGAAGAGGTACGAAAGTAGACTTAATGCAGTGGAAATGACCACGATCAGGTAAACTAGATGCTGGAATGTGGTCCTATTAAACAAGGCGAGAAGTTTTTGTATGATAGAAGTTAGTAAGGTAGTTATATAGTTAATTAAAAGCTTATTCTGTCAATAAATAATATTTAAAATAAATTTAATGACTCAAAAATTCAGGGATCGTATCCCGGTAGCAACCGAATATTTTTTCGATGCATAGATTTTTTCTATGTATCGTTCTAATTGATTGATTTAATTTGTTTTGAATATCACAGATATGTTCTGAAACTACAACTTCACAATAAAAAAAATATTTTAATATAATTATAAATGTATAGATAATATATTTTATGTAATGCGAAATAGAATCAAACATTACATTAAAAATTACAAATACATATAAGTGTAATGGCATGTGTACACCATGAGATTTTTCTCAGAGATTCATCTAGAATACGTATAAAGGATAGTAGATAGTTCAGCGTGAAGTGAGCTATTAATTTTCGCATGTGTTTTGTGCGCAGGATAGAAAGACGCAACTAGTACATACTACCCATTTCTGACAAATCCCATACACGACATGAAAGTCCCATACGTGGTCATATTAATTAAGTATCTTTAGAGAGTGGTAGAGTCATGTGGAGACCTTCGTCCAGATGTAGTTCAAACATAGCATGGTACATAATATCATCATCATTATTTATACTCAATTTACAAAAAAAATTATATATAAATCGATTTTGTGCTACGCAAATTATAAATAAATAAATATTAAAATGAGTGCACTCAAACAAACTATTCTTAATAGATAAGTGAATAAATCAAAATCAATTAATGACAATACTGTTGCGTTCTTTATGCGATTTTCAAGTCAAGTCTCCGAGATAAGTCTCATACGTGTACAAATACCTAAAGTAAACACTGTATTTTAACACATATAAATAAATTGGTCACCCGGGTCAAAGTTCAAAACCTCGATCGATGTTTTATTTGTTGTATTATGTTAAACAATATTTTACTCATTGAATGTAAATGTGTTGTATTTTGACATTCGTAAAACCAGTTTTACGTTATGATAAAAATATTGTAACCGCTTTACTTCAGATATTTTGATGATTATTTTTATTATATACCTACATTACTTGATGTTTTTTTTATCTCTTTTGTACGTTTTTTAGAGCAAGAATTTCAATTGTACGTGAATCGGACATTTTGACAGATGGCAGCAGTCTGTTCCAACACAAATACTATATTATTTCTGTATTTTCGAACTGTACAATCTCCGTTTTGATAAAGTTATTTCAAATGTTAACATTATTGTTATTTTCACAAGAACTGAAGGGTTTAGTCATAATAATTTTACATCTTTAAATAAAATAACAAAATGATTACGCATTTTTTAAGGAATCAATTATTATAGTTTTAATAATTTGTGTAAAATTAAATGTCGCGGGCTTGAATTTTTTTTCCAGAGTTTATTGTGTCTTCACAACTAAACTCTTTTTTGTAAATATAAATGTTTAATGTGGATTTATATATGTATTTTTTCGTTTACTGTTTTACCTTTACATTGCACTTTAATATGTTTTTATAAAATTATCAAAATGGCACAGGGATATATTGATAAATATTCTATTATTAAAATAAGAAAACAAAATCGAGTCAATAGAATGTTAAACAAATAAATGCGATGGATCGTATTTACTTTCCGGGAGACAATCAAGTTAGTTCTTTTTTAATCGCATAATATTTAGATTGTAAAACTATTGATGCGACATATGACATAATATAAAAACTATTTATAGGTATAAATGTATAAATGAAATTTTATAAAACGTAATACAGTGCTTTACAGTAATCATATAACGTAATACAGTGCTTTACAGTAATCATATAACGTAATACAGTAATCTAATATCATATTTTACGGTTGACAGTTTATATTCTCAACCATCAATCCTATGTTATACTACTTATATTGGTAACATTTTAATACCACATATAGATTTTAATAATAATACCACTTAGTAACATCGTATTATGCTATTCATAATTTTTTTTCGAATTTTGGTGTTCCAAAACAACATTGGGAACTTTAACATCAAGCGTGTGTTGTTTATATAATTCAATCCCTTTTGTGTAAGCCGTATTTTTATAAAATAAATATGGCCATGATTATTATTAATGCATACATTTTCAAGAATTGAGTTTTTCTTTATGAGTCATGTTTTTGTTTTTTTTTATCACTCATGTCAAATTTTAAATTTCATTTTTTACATTGATCGTGATGCTAGATATTCTACACTATTAAAAATAAATATGGCTTATTTTTTATGTCAAATATTAATAACAGAATGTTATCATAAAAATTATTATGTATTCTGTAAACTTTTTATTAGTATTTGTGACATAATACAAATAAATTTAAATAATTAACTTTTTTAGTGGATGATTTGTATTTTATCTCAAAATATCTAAAACAAAATAATTTATCATTAATCTTTACAAAGTTTCTAGTGCAAATTTAATTTGTTTAGTTCGACCCTCCATACAAATAGATCCGGACAATTTTTATTAAGTTGTTTTTAGGCTTAGCGTTTATTTATTGATATGACAAAAATATATTTTAATTTTTTTACATACTTTATTTATTCCTTTACTAGTATAGTGACCCTATAAGCGCCCCACATACGTGGCCATATAGGACCGGAACCCAAGCAACCAATCAGCAGACAACATGCATCATGATGAACACTGCCCAAGCAGCTTGCGTCCGCTTCTCCGCAGGCCCTCCTTTCAGCGAGATCTCAGGCGAGCCACTCCAGCGTTCAACCGCATCGCGCATTTAACTCTATATCGCCTTTGTATAATTCATCCATCAATAAACGCCAACTTTGTAAGTACTTTTTTAATTAAATACCTTTCTGTAGTTACAACAACAGTCACCATACACTGCGATATACACTAACACGCATGAGACTAGAAGATGTTAGGGACTTTAGACTTATATCTACAAATCCTTTTGACACTTATTATATTATTTTTACTAATTTACTTATATTTCAATATCTTATTCTCATTTACTGTGTAATTCGATATTACTGCTACGAGAATTTCTCGCATAAATGGGTTAATACAATAAAATGTTTATGATTTTTTTTGTCTAAGCCCTATTTATAACACGTGCACGTAAAATCAATAAATAATTAATAAATCAGTTAATGCATAGTTTTAGATAGATCTAATTAAAAAATATTACAAGTAGATTAATTTTTCAAGTAAAATAACTACCTTTGATGCCAGTACCTAATACTTTCATTTTTACAACAAATATAAGAAGGTTTCTAAAAAAGCCCTCCGCAAAATGATCGTTAGTGAAGTAATAAATCTTGTCACCGTTTTTATTTTCTCTAATATATATATATGAAAAAAAACAAATATGGCGACCGTCGTGGTGTGTCGGCTTTTAGCGCGTTCCCGCCCTTTCCAGGTTCTGGAGCGTTGCAGAGACATCTCTCGTGAGCTGCCAGAAGCAGTTGGCCGCACAGTGATGTGACGTCACTTAAAATGTGTCAACTGACACACACCACATACGTAGCGGCCATCAAAATCTAAAGGCCGACAATCAAAAGGGTTGGAAAAAAAATCAAATTATGTCAAATGGAGACAATTTAAAAAGAACATTTGGTGGTACCATTGTAATGGTGTGCCTTATTATTTTATTACCTACCCAATAGTTTTAAGAAGAAAATTTATATTATATTTACACCTTCATTGGCTTTTATAAATTAGAAGTACATATGTATACTCGTATAAGAAGAACAATACATTAGAAGAGAAAATAAAAAAATATATATAAATTGACAAAAATTAAGCAAAAATATTTTTTTTGGTTAAACGCAGAACCTTAATTAAAAACCATCACTCTTATATTTAAGCATTGAACATCGGAATATATCGACAAGACCAAAGTGGTTCCCAATCCTGAGAAGTCTTTGTTGGTGCGTTACTATATATTTTTATTATATCAAACAACGTCAGCTTCCTGATACTTTGGAATATGGTACAAAATCAATTTAGTTAAATTAAGGGCGTCTAGCATGTTATTTATTATTTTGAATAAAAATAATTAATCACTCAAAGTTCTTCTGCACAAGTTAGTAAAATTAGGAATGATAATTAGAAAATAATGATTCATTTGTTCAACGGGTTTATACAGTTTGATGTTAATAAACCTTAAAAATTTATGTTGAACCCTTTTTAATTTTAATTGATATACTTTGTAGAATGGAGACCTAATTATAAAGTTATTTTATATGTTGCTATGCACTGTAGCCGTGTATAAATTTTTTCGAAATTTAAGTGAATTGATTTATTTCACCGTTTTTAATACAAAACCACACATTTAATTACTTTTTTCGTAAATTCAATAACATACTAGTAAAAAGTAACTGGTTTTTTCCAGTAATGGAAATGTTGTGACTGCTTTGTCCATAATCGACGACTGTCTTTAGAATTGATAAAATAATAAGTAAGAGCAATTTTCATGCAAACTGCATCCCTTGTACAAGGTCCAGAGAATTTTTTTAATTGTGCATATAAATAATATCAAAAAGTTATTGCAGGTACGGTAAAATTTATTAAAATTAAAATCTTTCAAGCACTATGTGACATACAACAAATAACGATGTTGAGATATTCTCACTGTATAAAGTTATCATCAAATATTTGTATTACCTCAATAATTATATTCACTGTCTGAGAGTTCTGTCTCATATTATATTATATCACTAACCCACATTTGTTTATTATAAAATAAATAAATAAATGATAATATATTAATCTCTGTCTATCAATATAAACAAAGAAAATTGCCGCCATTTCACATCTCTCGATTTGTTAGTTGTTAGCCTCGATTTAAAATATTAATTTTTGTATTTATTTTGGTATAATGAATTTCAAATAAAAATAATAATATCTTCAGAAGAATTCAATTTTTTTCGTAAATGTGCAGTTCTAAACTAACTGAGAATATGGGTGATATCGATCATACAGACATGAAAACTAATTTATCTAACTTAACTTAATTAATTTAATTTAAATTTAACATTTTATAACTCTTTTAATTTTAATATTGTGATCATTTAATAAACACATTTATTTTGAAAATCTTGGCTTTAAACCCATAAAAAAACACTCTTAATAAATATGAATTTTCCGTACTTTCACAAATTTAATGATCTTTCGAACTCCGGTAACAACTAAAATATTTTTTCAATAAATTCATTTTTATGTATATTTCTATTTAATACATAATATTTCCATCCAGTGTGAAAAAAGCTGCAACTTCACAATAATAATGTGTTCTTAAAAAAATATATTGTCTTATTACGCCAAATAATATTCAATTTATTAGTTCCACATTAGTGTAAGGGTCATATCTAAGGAATACTTAAAAAAAAATCTAGTAAATAAATTCTGATATAAATGAATAATCAGAACACACATATTTGAAAAAAAACATAAAACCACAAAAAGGATCCTTAACCATCAATACTTCTTTATATAAGAAAACGATAAACTTTAGTAAATTAAATACAAATATAATATTTTAGATGTTTCCAGATAATAAAGTGATAAGGAAACAAAGGAAAGTGTGTTAAAAATGGCCAATTAAAACCGAGTAAGGGTAGATAAAATAACAATAAACGTTTATATTTATAACATTCGTTTACGAAAAAAATAATAATAAAAGGAAACAATCAAACACAAGTTTCCGCGCTGTTTGGCTGCAAGCAATTGTTATTTTCCCGGTCCGCTATCAGCAAAGTTCAGACTTTCCGCCAAAGAAAATGCCTCGCCTTTCTTTCCCTGCCTTTGGCCTTAATTAAAGCAATAAAATACAAAGAACGGAAAGTTCAATTAGAAGCTTTACCTAACTTTTAATTCTGCTTGCCGCTTGATTTTAAGAAGTGTTTAATGCTCTGTTGACGAGCGACGCGTGGAAATTACGGTGTGGGATTGCCCGGTCTATTTTCGGAGTCGCTTCATTTTACTGAAAATCTATTCGTCAAAATATAATTTGTGCTACCGCGTATCGCAGAAATACTTCAGCGTTATTATAATGATGTGAAATTACATTAACAAACAATTGATATATGTTTATCAGGCGCGTATAGTTAATACATTTAAAAAAGCTATACGTAACCATTTTTATATATTTTGAGAAATAAAACGAAATTAAATATGTATTATATGAATGTTACAATGTATTAAAATCCGAATAAAATGATAATAATTTTGAAATGAGATATAATAATATAAGTACAGCGTATTGTAAAGTACTAAATGCTGATACTAACTTTGTATAAAGAGTAAATAAATAAAAATGTAAACACGAGTTTACTCTATGGGAAATAATCCTACCTAATCTGTTTCTAAGAAGAAATCTATGAAGAAGACACATGTGCACTACTCCAACATTTGCCTGACTTGCGATTACTTTTCTTTTCAAGGAGAACTTTACCAACAAGTGGAAGGTGTAGCGATGGGCAACCCACTTTTTCCAGTAATTTTGCTAATTTTGTATTGGATAAATTCGAGGAAACAGCCCTGGACAAGGCGTCTTTCAATAGCTTAATAATCAAAAGTTCGGTTGAGATACGTTGATGATATTTTTGCAATCTGACCATATGGTAAAGATAAATTGCGGGACGTTCTGGAGTACCTTGATACACTAAATACGAAACTGAAGTTCACTATGGAGATAGAGAATGACAACAAGATCACATTTCTTGGTGTTTAAATTAAGAATAACACAAACGGAAGTCTCGGGCACAAAGTCTATAGAAAGCCGATCCACACAAACCGATACTTACGTGCGAATTCCAAGGAGTACTTATAAACACTTTAGCAATGAGGGAAAATAGGATTTGTCTAGAAGAATATCTGCAGGAGGAGAGACAAGCATTGGAGTGCAACGGTTACCAAAGGCGACAGATACAGCACATCATAAGAACGAAGTCTACTCCAAAAAACGTACAGAAGTTGAGGTCAAAAGCATAACCTGAACATAATCTTCAAAAAACGAGATATAAGGACGGTTTTCGGGATAAACGCCAAAATGAAAGACCTGCTAAGATCAACAAATGATCGAGATCCCTTGCAAGCAGACGGTGTTTATAAACTCGGCTGTCAAGACTGCGAGAAAGTAAACGTGAAACAAACAGCGTATACAATTTCTAAAAGGGTTGACAAACATAAACGGGCATGCAAACTAGTAAATCCAGGAAAATTCGACATTGGCTGAATACTTTCTGGATACTGGCCACCATTTTGCATTTGAACTGAAAATCCTAAAAAAAAACCCAAGAGTCATTACACACATCTGGTCAAAAAAGCAATTGAAATATACAAACACCCAGTGAACATTAATAGGGATGACGATCTAAAATTAAAAACCTCGTAATATTCGGCGCTGCAAAATCATAAGAGTCGAAGAGCCCTCACAAGTAGTGATTCGACAGTAGATGGAACATAACAAAACACAACACTACTCACTTCACACAACATCTGTTTTTGATACGGTAGTGCAAGCCAGTACCAAATAAACGACAGACCCTGCTTTGGACATGGTACTGCAAGCCAGTACTTAACCACAACACTAACAATCATACATCACATCATCCCTGATTATGGACCCTGCAATGGGATCCGAAACGTCAGCCAGAAAGATCAGATATACGTTGCAGATTATCCCAGAAAACTATATACAGAATTACCTAATCTGCATTGTGTAATCCTTTGTTCTAGGAAACGAGCAGTTTTTCTTTTATTTTTTGATAATGGAAGCTTTACACTGGTGGCGTCTGTTACGATGAAGGTTATTTTACATGGAGATTTTTCTGCCGATGTCATATTTTTTTTACGATGGAGATTATTTGTACCTTAGCGTATTTTGTGCATACGACATTCTGCACTAATAGCGTATTATCACATCATGTAATTTGGATGCGAGTCCTTTGGTGAAGGCTAATACTGAAACTGCTAAGCCCTAAAACCTGTCCCGGAAGCAATAAACTCAGGAAAGTTGTGTTAACTTATACTGAACTTTATGAAATGTAGACGATAATGTGGGAAGGCAACTTGTGAATCGAATGTAAAATTGTAGGGAGTGATTTTATTTACTTAATCTAAAAACTTTCCTTGTATATCATCGCTACGTTATTATTTTAATTTATTCTATGATGCAGCTAGCATAAATTATTCGCAAAAACGATCATCAGAATTTGTTATTACTTGTGCCAATAATACTGATGTTATTGGCATAGACTTACATTTTGAATACAGAGTTGTCTGATTTAAATTTATTTATGATAATTTCTCTTTTTGTTAAGCCATTATTGATATGTTATTTGATTGTAATTTGAATGTTAACTTTTAATTTTCGTAATACACGATTTTGTTAATATCAAAATATTTTATTGTTTCATGGGTGAAGGTAAGAAATTTTGTTGTTTAAAGGTGAGTAAGTAATCCTGATGGTGAGGATCATATATATAATAATTATTATTTATTCATTTTATTCTTAGTGCAGTGTGTTATATTATAATCGGATAAACATTTCAGCAAAGAAAGACATATATTTGGGTACCCTGCCTGCTACACCTAGTATTTTACTGTATTATAGCAGACAGTGTTCTTACAGTATAGTCGGAAACAAAGTACAATGATCAATGTACAAAATTATATATATACATAAAGAGTAAAGCAAGAAGCAATTAAATAACATATAATTTAAACGTAAAACCTAAAGTAAGTCCAATGTTCAATGTATATATAAAAAATAAATTATATATATATATATATAAAGAATAGAACAAGATACAATTAGATAGTGTATTAAAAATATATATAAAGAGTAAAACAAAATGCAATTAGGTAATTCAATATACATATATATATATAAATATTTTTTTGTGTGATCCTTTTATGTTACCCGTATGGAAGTTTGAAAGGAAACTAATACATCTTAATTAAGGTAGCTTGGACACGTCTTGCGAAGTTTAGAGTTTACATTACTATTGTCAAAAATTTAAGAATTATAATTGAAAAATAGTAACATTTTTGACGCTAATATTATTTAGGTGGGTAATTATATTTAATAAGGCGGGGATTAAAGGTTAATAAAATTTAAGAAGGGTACACATTGCCAAATACGTATACTTATAAATACTGAGAAGCCAGATAATATTAATTCTTATTCAAAAAATTCTATATCCACTTCCGCGGTCTCTCTAGTAATAGTTCTTGGCTATTGCTAACGTAGAAGGGTGAAGGTAGAGCCACCTGTGCCCCAGTGGCTAGAATACTTGGCTAAGTAATGGAAACCCAGAAAAAAATACACACCAGTCATCTTGGACAGCGCGGTATATTAAGTCCAACATCACCCATCATGATATGATTATATCTACCTAGGACATGTTTCCATACTCGAAGAAACTGTTAACAGAACAATGCTGGACTAGAGTACATCAAGACGTTTGCGCAGGATTTTCCACTGTATCTAAAAGTGTTCAGGCAATGGATACTTCATGTGCTCACGTATGATTACGAAATATGGACTCTCGACAAACAAGTGGTTTCAAAATATAAAGTAAAAACATTTTAAGGTTCAAAAAGAGTAAAGCAAGAAGACAGTATATGGAAAAATGCATACATCGATGGAAGAAAGTTGGAAGAAACAGGAACAGAAACGTGTGGAAAGAATACTGGAGCAGTTGATATAATTGAAAATAGGACGAATGCAGTCATCCAGTGGAATAAATATGCCAACAGACCGTCCTAAAATAAGTTGTATTGATGAAATAATCAATCTCTGCGTAAATACAATACGTTGCAGTGGACTAACCTTACAATACAGTGCAGTAGACTAACAATTCAATACACTGCAGTGGACTAACCATACAATACAGTGCAGCAGACTAACAATACAATACACTGCAGTGGATAACAATAGAATACAATACTGTTGAATAACAATAGACAAATAAAATCTGAAGGCACTTGGGGAGGGCTTCATCCAGCAGTTGATAGATAACGGTTGATAATGGTAAAGATGAATTGTCTACCTGCAGTATTAAGACTTATTTAAAAAAATATTTTACTGTTCACGAAGACTACGGCTGAACTTAGATGCTATGGAAGGTGTCTGACTGGCTCGCCAGATGGACCCCTTAATGTGCTGTTCCTGGAAAATATCTACCGGCAGTGGTGCTCGGATAGGGAATCAATCTAAATTTTTTTTGTTCATGTTAGTCTCGTTTCCCGTGATGGAGTCATCGTGTTACTCCCTGGTTGCTACTCTGTTTCCCGATATCTGTGCGTTAATGTCTCATTATTTTTCTTTTGTTTTTGGTATATTTTGCTATTGTTTTAGTATTGATAATAATGATTGTATTTTTGTTTGTTATTTTTTACTATACTGTACTTAATTTTTGGTTGGCGACCGTGCGTCGTGGCTTAGTTACTTTTGCGCTGAGCTGCATTGTACGGTCGCTTGTTTAGCATTAAAAAAATTCTAACCTGGCGGTGAATGAGTATGACCGATAAGGGAGCTTTAGCTCATATAACGTAAGTGGTGGATTCCCTTCCATTGTCTATCGTCATCACTGTTGCATTAACGTATTAACAAATGATTCAATTGTGTAAACTACATTGTTACGTGCATTTTCAACCTATACACTCGTGCATACGTCCTTCTAGAATAGATTTTAACCAATAGTCTTTTTTACAATAAACTGACGTCTACGCTATCAAAAATATTTTAAGTAGATAATATAATTATTTTTAATTTTTATAAATATAAACTTGCCACATGAGAATGCTAAAAATCTCCAAGGCTCGTGATTATTTGAAAAATTTGGAGTTCTCAGAGTTAAAGGGTGTTGTTGAATCCGTTTGTATTGAAGGGTCGTCCTTTACAAACTGAATTAGACCTCCAACCCTCGGCTTTCTTTAATATGTGCACTGATCAACAATGGATCAACAATGGGTGAGGAGATATACAGATTACCTATAAATATGTAAGGCGCCTCAAAAGAATTCCATACCACTTGAAATGCCTACCTCTACATAATAAAATATACCGTTCGCATCACATCAAAGGAATTCCTATGGATTATTTTATACCACTAGCTGCCTGAAATTACCTAGAAATTGTGTAACAAAGGGTGTTCTAACAAGAGATAGCCAATTTGTTTTTTAGCATCAATTGTTGGGTCAATTGGATTTTACACGCATGAGAATGAAGTTCTTTCGAGAATTTTTTACGTGATGTGATATTCGAAAAGTACAGTTATTACACATGGCATTCTATGGAGATAGTGTTGTTACCGCATTGACCGTTAATGTTCCGTTCGTTTGTTGGGTGTTAAAAGTCGTCAATTAAATAAATGTTTTTTTTTTAATGGTTTACGTTTGTTTAAATTGCGTTATTTATTCGCAGTAATAAAACTCGATCAAAGTGTTGTTATTGATAAACCACGATAAGTATAATAATAATGCATGATCAACCTTGTTTCATACTTTTGTCTCTCCAATCTTCATAAATACGGAAAAAACTTATACAATAAGACTTAGACAAGCAGAAAATATTTGCATTTATAAATAGATCTCATGGACAGTACGATGCACTAATAACTCAGTCATTCAACATATCCAACCACGAAAAGCTCCATCTACGGTACCTAGTATTCAAAATATTATTTTAATTTATTGGCCACATCGGTCATGAAATAACAGTATAGAAAAGAAAATACTCGACATCAACGGTGGATTACACCTAGCTGGAGAGACTTTGGCGTCAGTCATGAGGTCAACCCAGAACCGAGACGTATAGAGCTGCATCACGAGTCGTATCACTTCTAATTGAAATTACAAGTTGATTGAAGATCGACCTTGCAAGTACTATTAAACTTATGATGATATAATTATTAATCATGTATACGTAATTCACGTATTTACGTAAAATACATATTTAACAGTGGCGTACAGTAGGCACAAAGTTTAGTTATGCTGTACAAATGATGCTGACCAAGTATACAATAGGTATTCTTGGTATCAAAAATAAGTTATTATTTTAAGTTTAGAATATAATTGTAAATTTATTACTTTCAAAAGAGCAAGTTCTTTTATTACTAGGTACCGTACTCTGCTTTAGATTTCCCTTAAAATATTTTTTACGATTTCTCCTTCATTCATAGTCAAAACGCATAACAGAAATTATTGTATTTTCACATTTAATTTAATATTGGTCATAATCTAACTTAATAATATCTCAAATAATGCAAACTCGCCCGCATGACAGATAATGAATTATAACCTATAACTTTCTTCTACGGAAACACCGAAATACGGAATCATAGGTTGGAATACACTATGAAATCAAAACGTTTAGTCTGTTAAGCAAAACAAATATGTAGAACTATTATTGCATGCAGTTTTCCTTAAGGATTATTCAATTTTTAAGACAATAGAATTTAGTACAAACTGTTTGAAAAATGCAGAAGTAAAGATGCTAACATAGATGCTGTAATAAAATATTTAGTTTAGTATAATTATTATAATGATTCATACGATTTATAAATAACCCACGCTAGACAAACGCTGTGGAATACTTCAAATACTAGGTTACGTTAATTCGGGTAATAACTGTTAGAATTTTATAGGATTCTTTCATAAGATAAAGATTATTAAAAAAAAAAAATTCCAGAATTTTTAGTAAAGCACAGCTTTTTTGCTTGTACGCAGTGCACGCCCCTGATAATTAATTGTTCTTGATACTATTAAGAATTTACTAATTAAAACTGACGTGCGACTTGAGTAGCTATTATTATATAAGTTAGTCCTATTTTCACAGTACAACCATTTAGCTTGGTTTGAAAATAGTAAGAATATGGATTTGAAATGTATTCCGTGTACGCATCTCATCGTATAAAAAAAACCCTTAAAATTTAATAGTGTGAGGTTGAAGATAAATGTAAGATTAACACAACCATGTCTGTTATGTCAAAACTCTTAAAACTTTGTACAAAGTGCTCAAGAATCACTTCAATTCAATTAGATCAGTTCCTTAAATTTGCCATAGATCTATGTGCAGTTAAAACAAGGAGGAAAGACCGAAATGTGTTGGCATCAATTCTGGATAAAAACGTTCAACTAGCCTGTAAACGCGAAAATAATCCCACTGTCGGCCATTGTTTCCTTTCTTCTTAGTTGTAATTTGTAATTGTATAACATTAATTAAATAAAATAACAAATTTCAATTAACTTGTTTTTAAGCCAATGTTCTTCGAGTTGCTATTAATGGAAAGTATTTTTGGTCCAACAGAATAAATGGATGCCTACCTAAAAAGGAAATCAAGTTATGTTTTATTTCGGACAAGAAAGTCTAAGAAATAAAATATTACACAGAATAATATAAAATTATATTACCGACTTTTTTAAAAGCTTTCTTCGGGCATTATTACCTTTATATTTTTTATAATACCGTTTTAGCACTTTATAAAATATTTTAAGTAAAATTGATTTAATACTATTTCTATGTCAACCTGAATATGTCTCGCCATCTTAAGTCAAAGGGAAAGATAAGATGCTTGTGGTACAAGAGATGAAAATGATCTATATAGAATAAAGTAATGTAAGAGAGATACTTAGAACCCTCTGTAATCGATCGAGTAAATATTATCCCCACAAACGAATTATTTAATATCGTTTATACCATAAAGTAGAATTATTTTTTTAATTTAACTTGGCTGTATTTATCTTATCTTCCTTTTTTCATCTATCAAAATATTTTGTCCTTAAATATTATAATCCTTTATCATTATCAGTCGTTTTCTATCCAAAGCTAAATGAAGGCCTCCCCAAGAATCGATTTAGTTAGTCTAATAGGTTTTAGGGCGGCTTATCGGCCTCTTATTCCCCTGGAGTACCACTGGAAGACAGAGTCTGTCTGATGATTTTTCAGATCCGTTATCTGATTCACACGTTTTTTTTCCTATTTTTACTCATGTGATGCCCAACGTGCATATTTACGTCACTCTTGGTTTTTGGACTCTGTTGTTGAGAATAAGAAATATTATATAATTTTTACAACTAATTATGCATTGATTGATCACTTTTCATTTTATAAGCATCGGAAAATCACTTTATAAAATCACTTTCAGACATGTAAATACACCCCAGCCCAGCTTTGTTCGGTGAAAAATTTCTTCAGATATGTCTCCTGTTTTGGAAATATGTTATCCTAGTCAGACATAATTATCAATTTATTCAAGCTCATTTCTACTAACCTGAATGACTACCGAGTCTACAAAGCAATATATTATTACTTTAATATTTGAGATGTTTATCTTCAATGCCGATCTTCCACTGACTTTTGATGGTTCCAGCATTAAGTTCTGAAAGTCGTCTGGATAGTTTGAGAGGGTCACAAAATCATCTGCAAAATGTAGATGACTTGAATACACACCACTTTTACTCCACCCAAGTTCAAGAAATATCCACAAATGCTATACCTTCATGGAAAATCTTATTGTATGAGATTTTTACAAAAACATATTAAACTTGAAGTCAACGTACCTCGAAATATTGTTTTGAGAAATTTACTTATTATTATTCTATATCTTTACTTCATGCCTAAAATATGTATCAAAAACAGTCCGGTCTCTTGAAGTTAGATAACCATTTATTTTTTAACATCAATAAAAGTTTTCAATTTACCAAATTAATCACATAATTACGATTTCGTATAATGCTTATATCTCTGACATGGTTGAGATTAGGTACACGCAGCTTAAGCATTTTCGACTCATATTTTTATAATTTATTTATCCCTATTATACATTAGGTATATTTCACCCAAGTTATATATATATATATATGTATATTAGATTTAAGGTTTCCGCGAGCGCTGGACTGTTCCCGTATGGAGCTGGCATCTCTTTCTAGGTTAGAATGTCCCATTGTCAAGGCATTACCTCAAAATATTGTGGTACAACACGTAATTAACCGTGCCATAACGTCGACCCAAATTTCCCAATGAAACCGTCTACAAAAAAACGCGTTCTTACTTAGAAAATACCTCAGTTCCACATATATATATCTATATATAATGACATAATTACCGTATTAGCCCAACTATAAGGCAAAGTTTTAATTTAAAAAGGGGACACGTAAATAGGGGGGTCGTCTTATATTCGAGTCACAAACATAGTGGTTAACAATAAGCTCACTACTCGCGATTAACAAAATTATTAATAGCGTTTAAAAGACATCTGATAGGCAGGCAATTTCTGACAGTCTTTGAGGTGTTTTTTTTTGTACTGAGCTTCGTTTTGCACCTTTGCTACCTAAAAAAATATTATGATTGACCATATTGAAAGACGAGGAGCTTAAAAAAATCAAGTGACTGAAGGAATACGCAGATGCTATGATTCCAACTTTAAGATTATAGTAATGCGCGCTGCAGAACGACCAAAAACTGCGCGGCTTCCAGATAATTTGATAGCATGGAAAATAATATTAGGCGTTGACGTTTACAAAAAAATCACCTGATGGATGCACATTCCTCAAGAAAACCATTTCAGACAACGATTTAAATCGATTGACAGAAACATCAAACTACTTCATGGAAATAACGCGAAAAGGGGTTCTCCATAGCAAGGGTAGCATTGCAGTTGAAAGCTCGAGAAATTACAAAAAACGACATAACATTAACATTTAACATTTTATTTTTCATAATATTATAATGGTGAGGACAATGTTTTTTGTATTCAAAAAGCAGATTAAAAAATAGGGGTCGTCTTATAATCAGGGTCGGCACAAAAAAAATCATGAGCTATCAAGATGTAGGCAGAAGTTGTGTAATGGTAACAGAAACATTTTATATAACAACAAAAAAATATTGTCGTTATTTTCAAATACACTCTTTTCATTTGAAAGACGAAAGATTTGTAGTGTTTAAATATGTACGCGTATTTATTCAGGCACGACCGCACAGATGGAGTCACGTTGATGTGAACGTATGCGGGAGCAGTGTTTACCCGAGACAGTGGCATATACAAGAAGGGGTTAACCTAATAACTCTATAAATATTTACACCAACTACTCCCGGGGCAACCCCTAGTCATCAAATTATTTATGCCGCCAATCTAGACCCGGCTATGATAAAAGGAAAGTATTATTAGTGGAAAGCAAGACTCAAATAAACCCTTTATATTACTACAAAAATTACTATGTACATATGACTAGCTTTATATATTAACAAATATTGCCCGTATTGTGATATAAAAAGTATTGCATGATTGTTGGGGAAGTATACAAAATGTATTTGTATTGGTTTTGAACTAATTTAATAACATATGTGAAAATAAAACCCTTAAATTTTTGATACTACTCGTTTACTTTACTTAAGACTCGTTTCGTCTTGCAAAGGCATTATAAATCTAATAATTTTAACTCAAAAATTTGTATTTCATGTAAATAAATTATAGTTACAAATACAAATTGTTGAATTAAAATTGTTAGATTGATAATGCCCTTGCGAGGCGAAACACGTCTCAAGTAAATTAAACGAGTAGAATAAAAAAAAACAAATTATTATTTTCACATATGTGATTATAGAGTTCGACAAACTTACCTCGGAAATAGTTAAAATATATTTTTATAAACATTAAAAAAAACCGACGTACTTATTAAAGATTTGTGGTAAGTGAGTAATGATAAAAATAAAATTTGGTTTATGTTTGCATTTTTAAGATATGGCTTGTAGTAAATAAATATTGTTAAAATATTTAATTATTATGTATTTAACAACTCTGTCCGTATTATATGTTGCTGACTGATTGTGTAGTCTTTCCATTTATCAGGGTTTTATTTTAAAAAAAAAAAAATTGTAAAATTTTAGATTTGAGTTATGTACTAAATTTTTTTTTTTTTAAATAAATTCTGGTAAAAAAACAATAATATATGTTTTAGTTAGTTATGACATCCTGAAGAAGAAAATGGTATTTTTCGAAACCGGTAGATATATTTAAACTCAATTAAGTGGTTAATAAAACAAAGATAATAAATAAAAATATGAATTTTAACCACAAAGTTAATATTGCTAATTTTAAAAGTAATAAAATGTGATTGTTTGTTAAATTTTTTTACATTTTAGTTTTATGCATTAATATATAGATAATAAATAATCTTTCATTAGAAAACTACACACCAGCCATAATAATATTACCTGAAAAATTTAATGTTTGAAATATTTCAGACCGGGTAACTAAAATAAAATTATTTTGCTGTCAAAACACTTAACGAAACCGTTACTAAACAACATTTCCTGTGTTTTCAAGAGCTTGCATGATTAATTATATTTAATAATATTTGACATAAATGTAATTAACGTATTTGTATGATATTGTAAAATAAATTTAATAGTATAAACATCTCCATGGAAGAAGAATATGATAAAACTTCTCAAATAAACTTTAATTAAATATTATTTTATATTAGAACATATAATACATTTTAGAATTATCAGCAGGATATATATATATGCTTCATTTAACGTTTATTTATACGAAATAGCTTATGTTTCAGTTAGTCTGTGTATTTTTTTTTTTTACTTCAGATACAAATTGATAGTAGTCTGTAATTATTCTAATTGTAATTTGTAAGCAAATCACCAAATTTTAAAATGCGTGATGTTATATGTTTTCAAAAGCAAAACCTTTTTTCAAAGTAGTTAATTATACTATGACTGTACTAGCAAAACCTGAACGCTCACAACAAAAGCAATACAAAAATTCGAGACGACACATTGAATTATGGTAAAATGCATACACAAAAAGACACAGAAAGCGATACGAATGAGTAGATACGTAGCCATACGAAAGTCGAAGTGCAAAATGGGCGAGTTATGTGACCATGGTAACGAATTAAATAACCTCGGTGTAGAAAAGGATTACAAAGCTAGGTTGACGAGATTTGACACTGTTGCAGAATGGACTGACAGTGAGGCACCAGGGACAAAAACATCATAGGGAGGCTATCATCCTGCAGTGGATTGACACAGTCTGATGATGATGATGACTATCTAAAAATATCTATCAAATATATTCATCAAAACATGCTTTTACAATTATATAACTTTAAATAAAGTAGCTACAAACGTTTGTGAGAGGTCACCGTACCATGTTCGCAATTAATTAAATGGTGATTTATACAATTTTTGTTGGGATGAGCTTGGGAGGATTCATATCACTTAGGATTAAAGAGGATCGTTAGAATGTCTGTAAAGACTCCGAAGGGTTGGGTAAAAAAAAATCAGACATTTTAATTCATTATTTGAAACGAAACAAGGACCAAACACTGTGCAAAATAATTATTGAAATATAAATAAATGTAATAAAAAATCTATTTTTAGTTAGAAAAAAAAAATATAGATAGTCCGATAAGCTAATAGAAACACCAAAAGATTATACAGACCATACGTAACACATTTTAAAGGTTTATGTAAGTTCAAGCCTAAAAAACTGACAAATGTTTATATAAAAATGAAAAAATAAAAAATATAATTTAGTTAGAAATTTATTATTCTCGGATAACTGTTTGAAATACAACGAGAAATATGTGCGCTTGAAAAATAAATATTTATTAATATTATTATGTATATTTACTTTTAAGAAATAATTTCCTTTTTTTAAGAAACATTTAAAATATGTCATATATTAAATACTTTTAATTTATTTAAAAACTGAATTATTTTTGTATGCATATAAGCAACGTCTCATACAATATACTAATTAATACAAATACTTCTACTGAAACAGAGATTTTGGGTTTAATCTCCGAACGCAGCATTACATTAGTAGTTAATGCTATTTTCATAGTTTACCATACTCAAACTTTTAAAAATATATATACGTCCAATAAATATATACAAATTACAATTAGTTTAATATGTAATTAAAATTGTAGTATAGTCATTCGATATATTAATTTCTTGAGCTATAATCCTCTTACTAGTTTTATTATTATTTTTATTAGTTTTCCTGTAACGGTTGTCCTAATATTTAATTTGTTAATTAGTGAATGAAACCGCGTGAAGCCACCCAAACAGAAGATTCTTTCAAAACGTCATGTTGCAAGACCACTATTTAATTTTGAAAAGTTACTTAATAGTGTTAGATTAGATTCAAATTGCCAGATTATTTCAAAATTTACAGGTCATTCCATCTCCTCTTCCTTTACACGGAATATTAACAGACGTAATCAACCACATCTTGGCAGATGAAGAAATCGTTTACTTGGGTTTGACGTCAAAAAGATCATCAATGCAATCTTCTATATCATTATGGAATCATATTATTTACTTCTACTTAGCTTAACAATACCTTTGATGGATAAATAAAAAATAATTACAATAAAAAATAAAATAAAAATATTTGTTATTAAATTATAACGAATTATTTAAATGTATCGAACCATGTGTAATTAAGCAATAAATAAAATAATTTTCGTAAATATGTTATCCATTATAAAATATCACACAAATAATATGTACACAGTATGTATATATTTATAAAACACGACATCATATTTTTAAATGAGACTTCATCAGTTAATAGTAGCATAGAATTATTTTAGTAACACTGTGATATATTTATCTAAATTTTTCGCCATTCCCACTTGCTTATTTAAAAAGACAACTATTTTCAGTACAAAACATATTTTTTAGTTCATATCATCTTCTTAGAATAATATATCATACGTGGTGACACGGTTATATTTTAATAATTATTTCAAACATAAATAACATTACTCACCAATGATAAATTGTCTCGCAAATATTCAAAAACGGGCTCTTTTAACACCTGAACTAACAATTTTATTTTATTTTAATCCGTATTAACCGAAACATTAACAACTGTCATATCGCGTTATCGCGAGCGAGACAGAAGTTCACCGCGACGCCGTCGGTGGGGGACTGGCGCTGGCGTCGGGACGCCCCTAGAAGCCTTCCCCCGCCCTGCCACTCTTCCACGGCCCGTTTAATCAGGTGTTTTCAAATACAAAATATAAACCCGTTATTGGATGAACGCGAGGATACATTTTTGTATTTTCGATTTGAATAAAAATCAATCGAAGTGTATACTTTATTACCCTCGTATATTAATAGAGCGGTAGTATGAATTACTTCTTCTTGTATTACATTTATGCAATCTAGATTTTTAATAAATTCTTGAAATAATTAATTTTAAAAAAACGTTTTCATAAGGTACATCTTCCCCGAATAAATAAAATGTTCATTTAAATTACTATGTTTAATATTATTCTGTTTTTAGCAGTTTATTTTACATAAAAATATGTATATTGTTTAAATAAATCTGTAGCACTTTAATAGTGTATCATTCTGCAAACAGCAGTTAATTGTAAAATGGTCATATATATTAAATGTTCTTAAAAATGTGTAAGAATGGAAATTCTCTAATTTTTTGTTAGTTATATTATAAAAATTGTAATACATTAAGAAATAAATTAAATTTTTATTATTATTAAATAAAGAAATAGCCTATTTTTAATAAGAATCTATGTAAAAAGGTGTTTGAGAAATAAATTAATGTCCATTGTAACATTTAAGCGAATGAAGCTCATTATCCTTCCGAGACAAAATCTTTTCTATAATTTTTTCTTAAATATAGTAGAATGAACGTTTAAATAATTTAATACAGATTAAATAAGAAAGATATATAGATCAAATCAATTTATAGCAAAAATATTAATGTTGCAACCCGGACTCGAACCAGGAACCCTTCATATCCGCAGTTAGAGTCCGGATCACAACAAAAATATTTTTTTGATAAATTGATTTTATCTCTTTATATTTATTTAACATCCGCTACAAATAATTCGTTTCTTTCACATAATAGTCATATTTACAAGCGTGATGTTTTCATAAAGAAATTCTGTCACCAAACACACCAGAAGAGAATGGCGACCCCGCCGCTTGCCCAGGCCCGTTTGTGAGCAAAGTGTCCCCTTATCGGCCGTTCACATACGTCGCCTGGTTTGCTTAATTTTCATACTACTCATTGGTCCCCAGCATATAAACTTTATTAGTATAATACAAAACTTTTATAATAATTATTTAATATCAAATACGATATCACAACACTTGATATAATCAATTAAAATACAATATTACACTGGGAATATTTTTAATATCATCATCATCATCCATTATTAATTTTTTGTTGGATCTGACTATCTTCCTTCTTCCGACAATCTTTACCATGTTTCTAAGTTCTACTGAGACCACTTTACATGAGGCTTTTTGAGACTTAAATATTGTGAATATTGACGTGGTGATTGTTCGTGTGTTCATATGTGATGTCTATGGAATGATGACGGACTGACAGGCGCGCGCGCATTCGGGGCGAACGGGTCTGTGTGTATGTGTGCGTATGGAGAGGTACATCAGGCGACAAGTATGGCCGACAGCAAATGGGAGAGCCCTTCGCTCCACGTCTTCCAATGCACATAGTTCTAAGAGAATATTGTAATCTCTACTATTGTGAACAAAATAAATACTATATTTTTACCTGTCTCGATTATTGTTCACTTCACCATTTATCCTATAGTCCTTCAAGGAAGTACATAACAACTGGCATAACCAAATTATAGCTGGTGTCGAAAGATATAATAGATATTATTTAAATGGAACTTCCCAAGTAGAAAATGTAGGAATACTAAAATACTAATTTAATGTATTAATTATAAATATATGCATATAAAATTAATTCTGTCGAAAAATTTTGTTTTTGCGCTACCGGGATTCGAACCTGGATCTCTATATTCTACCAATTGTGTTATAGCGCCAGTATTTTTCATGACAAATTTTTGAACCTATATGTTACACTTTATCAAATTAATACATCTACTGTTCCATTATTTGAAAGCCATCTACATTTTTTTTACGGAATCACAAATACCTTTGAGAAAACATACTGCAAACGCCAGAATTATCAATTAATTTTTATTAAATTTTGGACACATTGATACAACTTATATTATTAAGAAGAACAAGACATTCATTCAATTCACAGACCTATGTTCTGAATAATTACAACTTGACAATAAGAATGTGTTCTCCTTAATAATTTACTAAAATGTTTTCAAAATCTAGGCTGAACGTTCTTAACTTTAATATTTTTATTTCGTACATCAAATTATATATGGTATAATGTTTTTATTTCGTACATCAAATTATATATATATTCATGTTATATATATTCAAACCCACCGCCATCATAGCCGCTTCCAGCTGATCGACAATGTGTTGTCGGTCAGCTAAACGACATCTGAACCTGAGGGCCAGGCTCTTGCCGAGAGGTCACGACTAGTTCCACCCCGGTGCTTGATCCGACATGAGTCCCGATCCGCTGTGCCTCGACTCGCTTCACTCTTTACAACACTCGACTTTCTAAACGACCCTCGTTTCATTTCACCACCTACCTTCACAGTCTCCTAACCATTCAGTAAGACGGGGCACCTTAACGATAATTCGATACGTTGCCACATGTACATAATCCATGTGTTGCATATTTTATTTATCTAATTTCACAGGTTAAAACAGATGATATTGAGCAATTAGTCGCTAATGAGCTAAACGAATGTCCGTACTACGCCAACATCCGTCTTTTTCTGTCCTGAAATCCTGAAATTTCATCAGTTATTTCAAGATTATAAAATTTAATAACAGATGATAACAAAAAATAAGATAATAAAATAAGAAAAAAATAATTTGGAACAAAAGAGAATTTAAAAAAAATACCAACATATAATATGTTATAATTAAATTATACCTTTTAATTACATAAGATGTATGAAAACATTAAAAATATATACACATTACATATATGTATTAAAATATAAAATTCTGAACCAGGAAATATAACACAAAAATAGTCCCAACCTTTGTATCGCCGATTTTTTCTCTGCCCACGGCGTGTCCTATATTGAAAATTATCGCTCGCCATTGCTACAAAAAGCGTTTGATAAATGTTTGTTTTTTAACCTAATTTTTCGAAGGCTGTATGATATCTTTTTTATTTAAAAAAAAAATTAAATGCTCATACATAAATTTTTGAAATTTTATTTTTTTATCAGAATGGTATGTACCCACTAAATACTTTAAATAGATATTTACGTGGTAAAGAGTATACATACAAATATTTATAATTAGCAGAAAACAATAAATTAGCGATTACTTTCTATGGTAATGGCCGCTGCGGAGCCATGGCCACAAAGTCTGCTCATAAACAATAAGATTATATACAACTTATCTTAAGCGATTATTAACGCACACAAATAATCAATTCAAACATATTCTCAACATGGTTTAAATTAATCGTCAGCTATTTTTTTTAAACTGGCTAGCTGGGGCTTCAGGATTCTTTAAACATCTCAATATGTATAAATATTCATCAACATCATACGCTAATACGTTACTCGTATCAGCGAAGCACAATATAACCAATTGTGCCACTATTGCCCGGGGTAACCAGCCCAAGGAGATTTTATTACTCCTGTTTACTGTGAGCCGCAAAGTGCAGGATTCTGCCTCGTTTATCAACACTGATTTAATAAGTTTTGTAAAGACGAATTTTAGTTTTACGGGTGATCTTTAGTAACAATTGGGGACCAAAATAAAATCTCTCAGCTCATAGGATCTATATTGTTATATCATCATCGACTGTTGTTATAGCTGTTATCCAGATTTAATTATTAAGACACTTTAAAAAAAATATTTTAAAATTCATTCTGTTACATTGAAATTGAGAGATATAAAAGAAATGACAGCTTTCTACCAAAATATTTTTTTTTATAAAAACTGCATAAACTTATAGGATGTATTTAAAAACTAAATCAGATTATTTTTACATAATCGTAATATATATATGAAGATAAAAAGATAATTTTGATTCTAGAATTAAATTATTTACTTACATTTTTGAAATATCATTATTTATATGTATCTTTTGCTCCCAAAATGCAAGATTGCTGATATTATTTGATTTTTTTAAGGCATCGCGTACTTGTACTTTAGATGACGAGTCCTCTGCTGGATGACATTCCATCTTCCCAACTCGTTCAAATTGATAGGCTTCCAATTTTAAAACTTTATTCGTAATTTCAAACATGAGAAAAAATTACCCAACAAACTAATCAAATGTACTGAGCGACCATTTTGGCTTTTCTTCTAACCTAATAATAAGTTTAAAAATGTTTTTTTTTATTTTATTAGATTGATTAAAATTAATTGAATTAAAATAATATTGTATTATTATATTGTAAAATTCGAACTCGGTCGGCCTTTTTGTCATCTGAGAGCTTATGCGGAACCCATCCAGTCAATTTACACACCTTGCCGAGTTTCTGAGATGACGAACAATCGTCGACTGGTCGATATTGAAGTTCTCAACCAATATCCTAGTTATGCGCCTTTCGTTCTCTTCTAGAGCCACATGAAGAGCCTGGTCATCAAAATCCGAAGATCGACTCTTTTCTGACTTGTTGTCTATGGTGGTATCACCAGTTTTAAAGTGAACGAACCACTCTCGGCATGCCCTTTCGCTAATCGTTCCTTCGCCGAAAAGATAGCTGAAATTGCGAAATGACTCAGCAGCTTTACAGTATAGTGGTACAGCATAATGTGACGTATATGTGTATAATTTTCTAATTTAATAACCCTATTTAAGAATTATATTATGACAAATGTCAAATTTAAAAAACAAATTGTCGTGAAAAAAATCAACCTAATATAATGATGGATTCGTAATTCAAACGTGTAAATGTTTTCAAGCTGTAGAATGATATTCTCAACATTTCTGCATTCACATATTATTTTTAAAGATTTAGACTATTTTTCTATTCAGTTTAAGCTTATCGCGTGTTCACAAGTCTCAAAACTTTTTTTTTTATTGTTTTGTACTATGACGTACTTATCAATTGAAATCAAAAATAAATTGAAAACACTAATGTATTGATAACACCATCGTGCAAATTGAGCAGACAAACAAAAACATTCCGAAAGAGCCCAACTCGGGCACGATCCCATTATCAGAATGCAAGCGCTTGACCTCTACGGTAATAGGGTTATCATTAACCCTCAAGCGGTAGTACGGTTAAAAACATCGCAAGTTAATATTCTCATTCGTATTTATAACACGCAACAATATTTTTATTTGACACAAGTGTTATCAAGATTTTGGATTCAAAACGTATTTTTATTATAAACAGTATTTCAATGTGATTCGTTTTGTAAATTATCATATATGAGGGTACTAGTTACGGTCTCAGCAACCTCCGTATTTTTTTGTTTAAAGAAAAACATAAAAAAGTTATATCAGTTTAAATAACAATATATTTGTTCATTATTTATTTTTACGAATGGAAATCGTTATAGTCCGGTTTAAAATACAAAATAAATGCAACATATTTTTTCAAAAATAAACAGTTTCCATATTAATTGCCATTTAAATTTCAGAGAAGCGATTGTTCGAATCTTAAAACAAATGGCGTAGAGTAAAAACATCAAACTTTTCAGCAAATATCAATTTTGAATGACCAGTTTACATCAAAAAGAGTTAAGTTTGGGTATTAATAAAATAATACAATGCGTAAAAGCTGTACGAGAAGAAAACTGCAATAAAAATTAGAAAAAAATACAAATTGAGGTAGCTAACTTTGCAACTAGTACCCTATTATAGTAATTTATTTATTATATTATTTTTAATTATTCTTCTTACTGATGGTAAAAAATATTAAAATTAAACGCTTTTATTTTATTATATATGATTAACCCGTGTCGTGCACGGTTTCAGAGTTTTTTTTATGACTTTTCTGAACCGTTATAAAACATGTGTTACTCGTACCACCTAGCAAAAAATTATAATTACCACTATGTCCAAAAGGTTTGAGTCTTGAGTCATTAGTCAAAGAGGATGGAGCGCCATTATTCTGACATAACTCTCGTCTTATCCATATACATTCATCTTACAAGCTCGTCGATTTTTGAGGCTTTTAACAGAACTATCTTCCAGTATCAGATTTTCCTGATCACACCAAGTAAACCATCTTATTTTATAACTAGCATAAATATGTATGTGTTGATGGGTAAATATGTATATAATCGTTTAACATTTTTGAAGCCTCCCTTCTGTCAGTTAAGGCACCAAATATTTTTTTTAAGTTGTCATCATTCTGCGTGGTAGTCCGCTGGTAATTTGTCTTCTGGTAGTACATTTTTTTATGATAGTAATTTTATCATGAGTATATCTATTCATTGTTTGTCTTTCTTTTTAAATAGAACTACAAATCTCACAAGTTATAAACGATTTGATAAATTGTCCTATCAGATGCAAGTTTACTCGAATGTTTCTAGTTAGATTTACCATTTTGTAAATAAAGTGAAATACATTACATTTTACTTAACAAAAGATAATATATATTACGATAAAAATATTACAGAGTTGAACAAACAATAGAGTTATCAATTTAATGAAATAAAACTATAACAAAAGAAATGAAAACTTTGTATAACTTCACAAATAATATAATCATTGTTCCAATATTGATAAGGAAGACGTTTTATTAAATATGACAGGGCTATCGTTAAATATGGATTTCAACTTTGACAAGAGGATTTGTACAGGCAACAGTTTCGAGACTGCCCGGCGATAGAGGTCAATAGAGAGTTTAGAGTTGGTGCTAGTCCAAAAGTTTATGAATTACGATATAAGTGAGAATTATTACGAAAGTGGTGTTAAGATATGAACCCACTAACGCTCATATAACTTGAAAACGCCATGTCAGGGTTGGGTTAACGTTGAATTAAGTAAATGCTCGCGTGTTGGCTGTCTAATTTTATAATTTGGAAATACATTCAATCGTAAATGCAACTACTTCAATACGTTTGTATTTTTTTAATTTCAGAAAATCTAACTTAACTTTGCTGGCGTCTCCCCCCCCCCAACCCTCCCACCCGTTGATTTGATGTCAATTAATTAATTGCTTAATTCAGTTAATTGTTTTTTTCACAAAGTAAGACCCAAAAGTACATATGCAGTATGTACGTAGTGATAAATTCGAACATTGTTGTCGTGTACATATGATAACTCTGATATTAGTGAACGCTGTGTCGTGTCATAGGTTCACCATCACTGGCTTAAAAGGTCCCTCCGTTCAGGCATTTTGAATACGAAACTCGATAATTCAGCTTCACTACAACATGATCATTTTGCTTTAGCCTCTTCGCGGCCGGTTAGTCTCCAGCCAGAGTTTATGTTTCATTGTCAAAATTTTATGCCAATCTTGTTCATTTTCTTTTATACTCCACAAAAATGATACCAGTTTTGCAAACACTTGCGATAAATCCATGTAAACATGCATTCTGCAATTAACTATTCTCCGTGACTATCTCTTAACAACTATCGATTTTGTTTAATTACTTGAGTATCTTACGCCAATATATCTACATTTTTAACATGTTTTAAAATAGAGTCCTCCTGTAAGATTTCGATATCGTAATATCTTACCGCCATCATGACTTACGATTGAGTAGAACTATCGCAGAATTGCTCTTCTTATTAATATTTATTCGTCCACTGTTATGTATAAACTAGATGGATAGATTTAAATTTGTAATTAACAAAAATATAATAGCTAGCATGATAATTTTAATGTTTAAATTAATGTAGGTATGTACTTATATTATTATCAACATATTATATATTCGATTCTCTCTAAAATACAAGAACCTCTTATTATGTTGCACAGTTGTTCTTTTATTGTACCATTGTAGAACCGTTCATAGCGCAAGGTTCAAAAATCATATCTGGAGCAGGCAAGCAGGCAAAGATTTTTTTAAATTAATTGAAAACTGCCCTTAAAATAATTCCCGTATCGCAATAATGATAAATTACGTTATAATTTAAATTATTTTAGGAATACCTTGGTCTGATTGGCATCATTTGTATTCATTGGTTATTATTGAGTTATTTAAAAGCAGGCTCAAAAGATCATAATGCAAACATTATTGAGGCGGTGGCCATGGAGTGGCCAACATTGGATGCAAAGTGGCCACTACATTTCAAAATCAAACAGGGAATCTACCAATTCCTAGTGAAACTTCATTATTTAATAGTGAAAAATCTTATTACGCTGACTACCGTACAAACATATGATTTGTATATTCTCTGAGAAAATTATTTCAAGAATTGAAGTAGCAGATGTGAGATTCTCGATGTGATCTGAAGGTAAATATATTGTCTATTAAAGTAAAGAATATAGATTACTTGAGAATGCTGTGATATAAGGTTAGATTAAATCAAAGAAATAAATGACAATAAAAAAATAACGAATTTGAGACAATAGTTAAACCCCGACACAGAGTGATAAGATATCAATAAAATAATTATACGACTTATTTACTACATATAAGTCACTGATATACCTAAGCACCCCTAAATTTTCTTCCAGGCTATCGCGCATAGCGTTAATTACTATTTGAAAGGCGGAGCAAGGCTTAAAGCCACAAAATATGTTCACAACTGATTCAGAACATGATATGAACGGGTCCACCGAATAAGTCATTCTTATTCAATAGATTATGACTATGCTAGGTTTTAGATAGAGTTTTTGCAGATAACTTGAATAGATCCTTCGTATTCTGAAATGATTATTGTATAATCAGAAGATTGGCCCAGAGATGACCGTTAAACTCAATAAATTTGTAATATAGAAATATTTTTACTTAAATTAATTATTTTATTTTGTACTGTTTTTGTCTTGTTGAGATTTATTTTTGAACTATGGTTTGTCAATCATGTCGTCAGTTAGTAAAATTATGGAAAATTATTGTAGAATTTGAAATAAAAATTGCAGTTTTGTTTAGTTTGGAGATGTAGGGGGTGAAAGGTGTTTAAAGTGAAACAAAAATGTTTAGTGAAAGACTACCGGGTTACGGACAGTTTTCTGGGTAGCAAGGGAGATTTTTAAAATAATTGGTACTGACGTGTATTTAGTCAAGGTTGAGCATTCACACCAACTTTGGAAAATATACATAAATCAGATCAAGAAAAAATAGGTCTTGATCCGATAATAAAGTGATTGATGGTTCGGTACCAGGCTGAAGTCAAGAGAACCTCAGTCGGGTTGGACCGGTAACAGTTGCTGTGGCTAACGGAGTGTTTTTTAAATTTCAGCTGCAGTCCAGGTACAGCCTAGCCATTGCATTTATCTCTGTGAGCGCAAAAAATTAGTGCTTTGTATGAAAATATTTTCAGATTTATCAGTGATAGCAAGCTAGCGCGCACTTTTAGAAATAACATCAACTGCGAATGTTGAGTCACCAATGCTGATTCACCATTCATTTGTGGTTATTCACATAAAATGTACCGAACGTGAGTGAGACAATTGCAGGCACTGCTCGCATGCACTCAAGTAATGATATACGATGGAGAAAAAAGAAAAAGAGACAGAATTTCTCAGACTGGTAACAGTATGTATTGTACATATCGATTTCCGGAACGTATTAACCTCAAGTACTAGAATAAAATACCTCACTCCTTAACTTGCTTCTTTTCGTTTCAGTTGTCAATAGTAACTCGAATTTGAATTGAATTTCGTAAAATTAGCTTAATAAACTCTATCAAATCTATAACAAGCAACAAACCAAATATTCAACATTTAAATTTAATGAGAATTAAATTATGTGCGCTCGCGCATTTGGTGATTTGGCCTGCTCAGCCTTCTGCATTGAGAGCGCAGAGACCCTCTCGGCTTAGAGGAAACTTTGTTCGCCTCCACTCTTATCATCACCACCCGGCGATGCTGAATGCACCCTGCAATATCGGTACGTGAAACAATGCTCTTAGCAGTCATATACACATCTAGTATCGATGCCAAGTAACAGTACTAATGCGGTCAGCAACCATCTGGAAGGCCGTCTCTCGAGCGCAACTCTTCTTATTGCCGTCTTCCCAATAACAGCTCTAGGAATATTTGTGCGTGGTCATTTTTATTGTACAGTTTAACTTCTCCATATTTGTAAGCTGTGCCTAACAATAAATAAAGTATCAGCCGTAAGTAGTTTATAATTTTCATAACCTACTCTGGCGTCATACACATCGTATGTACAATTCATTCCGTGACTATCGATCGGATACAAAAGTGGTGAATGAACATTGGGGCATCACTCTTCTCATATTATGTATGTCTCATCTTTCAAAACATCACCTACATAATCCTTCTGATATATAACATATGCCCACACGCACACTCGTATATCATCCATTAAATCCCAAAAGCTGTTATTATCAAAATTGTATTTTTATTTTGATTATGTTCATATTGTAAGCGATCTCTATATCTAAACATGAGATTTTCCTTTTAAATAGATTTTGCACTTAGAGTTTTTCCTCTTAGATTTTCCTCGAGAGATATATTCATACGTCAAAAATATATTTAACTATTAATGTATGCAAAAATATATTTAACAATAATGTATTAATGTATGCAATAACTATTAATGTATGCAAACATATATTTAACTATTAATATATGCAAGAATTATATAAATATAGGTACATAAAAAACAAAAAAAATAACCCATCTAAATTAATTTTAATATCGTCAAATATTCTGATAAATAATAAATAACCTCAACCTCGAACCGATAACAAGAACCTCGAGAAACAAAAAATGTCTTTAAAATTTTAAATGAATACAAAAATTAACTATGTTGCGATATAATAGTGTAATATATTATATTTTTTCCATAAATCAACATGAGTTCCAATGCACATTAAAAAAATGAAAAAGTAATCTTATTATTTTGGGATACGGATACAAAAATTAATATGTTGAAATCTCTCAATATATATATATAAATTCGTAAGCAACAATAATCTAAAAAGTATCGTATTACATACTTGGAACAAAATATACATGATTTTTGATATACAATTTTGAAGTATATAATAATTACAATATACATAAATAATATAATATTTGAAGCAATAACATTGTGAAAAGACATTTTAATAATCCGTATAAAATATCTCCTGTAGAACCCAAGTTATTATAAACGAAGTAATTTCATATACATTTTTACAAGATGTCCCAGCGGAGAGCCCGTGCCTTGAAAAGTTGACAACAGTCTAAAGACCTTGAGAAACCGTTATCCCTTTGAAAAGTCTTTTAGAGCCCTTTTTAAAAATTATAAATAGAAAGCAACCAATGCACACACATAACAATATAGGAGAATATAAGCACACATACTTATTCAAAACACGCGTGTACATATATTGAAAGTAAGGGTAAAAGACGGTTTGAAATGGGATGTTGTTAAGTCCCTTAAATTGGCCGGATTTGCCGACTTATGAAATAGATTTTCGTTCAGTACCCAATACCTATTGGGAATACTGAGAAAATGTAAATGGGAATATCCTGATTATCGAATTATGATTCTTATAGAAAAACCTCGTGAAAAACTTTTCTCAAAAATCCAACTGTCATATAAAATCGAATATACTTATTTCCTAAGTATGTTTTTCACTTAGGTATTGGAAATTTATTCAATTATGTAATGGTAGTGAGATCATTCGCAAGCTTCGTTAGGATTTTATTTATGTTAGAAGATTCAAAATATTTGAATATGTGTTAAATTAATCAATTAGGAAGATATACAGGTATATTTAATTTCTTTCGATAAATAGGTTTTTTATTTATTCCTTTTCTAATTGATTAATTTAATTTGTATATTTCTTAAATAAGTAGAGATGCGTATACAAAATACACGTCACATGAATATTCTTACTATTTTAAAACTAAGCTAAACGTTTGTGCTATGAAAATAGGACTAACTTGATGGCATCCTAGAACGAGATTCTAACTTCCGACCACTAGATTACTAGACAAATATCGTAACCACTAGACGTCATCAATAATTAAAATAACCACAGAACTATGTTCTGAATATTGCATCTTCAGAACAGAAATGTGTTTGAATTAAAAATAAATTTATAGGCTGATTATAAAAATAATATAATATACATTCTAAGAAACTTAACATTATGCTATTTATCTCTAAGTATAGATACATTACAAGCAAAAATACCGATCTGTAGGTAGGTACATAAAATATTTTTCCCATACAAAAAACTCACATGAGAAAATGGGCCCATCAGTAAATTTGTAAAAAGTAAGTTTTAAATTGTGATTAATGTTTTAAAATTGTATGCCGAAAATCTAATGGAATGTTATCCTACAAAAGTCTCATCATTTAAATCTCGGAGAAGAACGTAATGCCCCAAAAAAATCAAGCAAAATCAGCAATCTTGCATATTGGGAATGCAAATGTAACGATGTTGACATTTCGACCCCTCAAAATAACAAGGTTCCATCTGAAACTGACACTGTTTAGAAATAATGAGCTCAAAAGTGTTGATTAAATTTCAACATATATTCATGTATTACATATTTTGAGTATGCAAATATAATCACTTTTAAAGTCTTAACTTATTTTCAGTGTTATCAATGACCACTGTGAGATGAGGAAATTTTTTATTTTTTTAAAATATTGTAAATCAACAATAATGATCCATAAATTGAAATAAATAATTGATGCAGTTGGAAAATTCAGCTCTTACTATTTCCTTTAATATTCGTTAGTGTGTATGGAAAAATAAATAATAATGCATTTGGAACCTTTTTCATGCGATAACTCAAATTAGCCGAACATGTTAGTTGGAACCTTATTATTCTAAGGGGTCGATTTATAAATCAAAAATATAAATTAATATTTTCATTAATTTCATAATCTTAATTTTGTATTTTTACTCATTTCTACAATATGATCAAAAGAAAGGTCCTAAATTCATTTTTAAATACAATTTATAAGTTTCTAGCATTTTTCTAAAAAATCAAATTTATTTATTTTATAAGTCTTTTCGGCTTTGCTCAATTGATTGATCATAAAATCAAATTTTTAAACAAAAATTATAATATTTCAAATATGAATTAAATATATTAATTAGAAAGATATACATATAAAATCAATTCTATCGAAAAATATTATTGTTGCGCCACCGGGATTCGAACCTGGATCTCTTTCCTAACCGGGGAAGGTGCATTATCCAACTATGCTACAGCGACAATTTTCGAACCTATATGTTACCTTTTTGATATTAATACATTTAATCGTTCCATAATTTGAAAGAGCCATCTACCTTATTTTTACAGAATCTCAAATACCTTTGAGTAAACTGATAACAGACCTATGTTCTGAATAATTACAACTTCACAATAAGAATGTGTTCTCCTAATATAATATTTCAATCAATGATGTATTCTCCGTTATTATTTAGGACTTCATCCCATATTTCAACCAATTTTTCAATACCCTTTCAGTAAAAATCGGCTGGTGGTGTATCGAAATAGTTATAGAGTCAATTTATGAGGTCATCGTCGTTATCGATAACGTGATAATCAAGCGGAGCGAGGTCGAGACTGGAGGGTGGAGCGACAAAATTTCCCAGTTGAGCTCCTAGATGACCATTTGAACCTTAATTAAAAGCGAAAATAAGTATGTCTTGAAAAACTCGTTTTTTCTCAACTATTCACTCAGTTATTTAAGTAAAAAAACTATCGGTTTAGAGCAGAAAAATGCTATCGAATCATTAACGGATTTAATTCAAAGGTATTTGAGATTTTCCGTAAATGTTGCTTTCACAGATGTATCAATTTAAAAGTGCTAAATATAAGTTCGAAATTTTGTCGTTAACTTACTATGTTGACGTCGTGTAATAGTTCAGCGCACTTCCAGAGATAGGAAGGGTTCCTGGTTCGAGTTCGGATGGCAACAAAATATTTTTTCGATAAATTTATTTCATCTGTATATCTTTCTTATTGATACATTTAATTTGTATTAAAATGTCACAGAACTATGTTCTGAAAAACTGCAACTTCACAACATAATGTGTTCTCCTTAATAACTAGTAATATCACTTGCGTTTCATAGTATGTGTTTTGTAGTCTGCGATATAACTTACAATTCTTTGGATAAGTCTCCAGAAGAGACAATAATAACATGAAGGGGCTTGTGGTGATTGGTAAAATTGAGGGTCGGAAAGGAAGTGAACGATCTCCCGCTCGATGGATGGATCATGTAATAAGTGTCTTGGGTCTATCCCTGACAAATGCGTTTGGAGAAGAATGGTAGAGATGGAGAAGAATAAGTGTCTGTTGTAAGAATTCACAACATGTTTTAACTCAGTCGGTAGAGCAGTTCCGATACTAGAAAAATCCTTGGATCAAGTTACGGTTCTGTGTTTTTATTAAGATTTCTTTGCATTTTTTCAGTTACTTTAACTTTAGTTTTAAATATACTAATTTAACTAAGTTATGAAGTACTTAACATAATTTTCTCTCGGCAATAACTAATTCCCTTATAACAACATTATTATTTTGACTAAATTATTAAAATACTACACGCTGTTGGTTTATCATTCACAGTTTAAAATGAGGTAGCTGACCTTTATGTGAATGGAGGAAAGTTGAGCTTACCTGGCATCATGACAAATTAATAATATAGGTACCCAATTGAAACTCTACTCTACATGACTCCTGGGTAATATTACAATCCAGTTCAAATTATAGAATCAATATCTTTATTAAAATAAATACACTAGTACCTAGATATGCTAATTATTTAGATATAAACTAATAAATATTTTATAATAATAATTTAAAATAATAGTTATCAATAAATAAGTGTATTTATTTTCTTTCGCTTTTATCTACAGTAATAAATTGGCCACACTGTAGCGGAGGGTTGAAATAAAACGATAGACATACAAAATATAATCGGGGTAAGATATCACAAGTACACAAGTACTACAAGATTACCTATAAAGAATTTATATGATCGTATAAAGTACTACCCTCATATCAAATTCTATTGTAATATTACATTCGGTACAATGCTTCACGTATAAAAGTAATAATAATAAAATCAGATAATTTATACAACACTATTTTTGTACGAATTTCAGCTAAAGGTAGACATGTTATCGTTGTTTTTACGAGTAGCCTTATACTGCACTATTATATACATTTTTATACATATTAGCTATTATTTGAGTCATTTTCTAATTATTTTCTAACAATTAATAATGTTTCGTAATTATTTTTTTACACATTACTTCAATAACTTAAAATAAATGTTGTTGTAAACTGTAATGTTATTTTCATCAGTTTTAGTTTTATTCCTACCCCCTTAGGTCATTCGCAGTAAGTACACATTATTTCTTCAGCTCGACTGGTTATTTTTTGTGTTCTCATGTGATTATTCGTATTGAATCACTAGTTCATATACCGCGGTGATTTTGGTGTGTTGTGAACGTTTCGTATATTGGGGAAATGAAGATCATAGAGATGGCGTCATAAAACAGATGAGTCGAACTGTCCATGTGGTTCCGTGAGCCCGTCCTGGTTCTTTATCAAAGGAATTCCCTTACTGTCATCATTTCCAATTCCTCATTCCATTCCCATTCCCCGTTTTTCATCTACCTATCCTTTCCGATTCCATCACCCACCACTGTAATCGGCGACTTGCGTCCATCACAAATAACAAGGACATTATTTTTTATTTGGTTGTCGATGATATTAGAAATAATTCAGTAATTCGATATACTTTAGATAACTTACTAAAAATAATAAAATCCCGGAAATTATTATATTCCAGAAATATATTAGATCCTGCACGTCATCATTCAAGCAGAGAGCAAGAGATCCTGGAAAACATCCTGGCTGAAACATCTAAGGATTTGTTTCGGAAAGTCCACAATCCAATTATTTCAAGCTGCTGCGAAGAAAATAATAATCACTACATGATTGCTAACATTCGTTAAGCGGAAAAGCACTAGAATAACAATAGTATTGGGAAAAATCATTTATCTTGTTAGAATGAGTGGTAGGTATATATCATAGTACTTTCTTCTAATTAATAAATAATTATAATACATTTTGTGAAAATATGTGCTTTACTATTTCATATATACAAAGCGCAAAGATTTCCATACTTTTTTTACTTGCCATGGAAATTGCCCATTTATTGAACTTGGTTTTCGTTTTTTTTTTTGGTATGATTGGTTCTATCCCTTTTCTATGGCTGTAATACAGGCTAACCGGAGAGTTTTACGGCTACCGTTCAAGTTGTCTGGAATTTAGAATAATTAATGATAAGGTGTAAGATGAAGGTATCATATCGTGTAGATATTGCCGTGCCATTCATATCACAGCTTACATTCTACTCTTTCAAGAATACAGAATGCTGTCGGTTGCTAGATTCATGTTCGAATAACTAATGATAAGGTGTAAGATGAAGGTATCATATCGTGTAGATATTGCCGTGCCATTCATATCACAGCTTACATTCTACTCTTTTAAGAATACAGAATGCTGTCGGTTGCTGGATTCATGTTCGAATAACTATATTTTATTATAAATCACCCAAGTACTTTTAGTTAATCAAGTTATAATTTAAAATATGAATTAAATATATTAAATAGAAAGATATACATATAAAATCAATTTAATCGAAAAATATAATTGTCGCGCTACCAGGATTCGAACCTGGATCCCTTTCCTAACCGGGGAAGGTGCATTATCCAACTATGCTACAGCGACAATATTTTTAGCGACAATTTTCGAACTTATATGTTACCTTTTTGATATTAATACATTTAATCTTTCCATTATTTGACAGAGCCATTTGCCTTATTTTTACAGAATCTCAAATACCTTTGAGTAAACTAATCAGTTTACTTCCCCGGTTAGGAAAGAGATCCAGGTTCGAATCCCGGTGGCGCAACAATAATATTTTTCGACTAAATTGATTTTATATGTATATCTTTCTAATTAATATATTTAATTCATATTTAAAATATCATAGACCTATGTTCTGAATAATTACAACTTCACAATAAGAATGTGTTCTCCTAAATAAGTTATAATTTATTTATTTACATTTTTATCACGTAATACATTTGAAATAAAGGTAATTACTTTACTAGACTAAAGTTCTAAAGCAATTACCTGTACACTTTTTGTAAGTTGTGTATTATTAAGGTACAATCAAATGTTAAATTTTTTTATTATATTTATAATATAGTTGGAGACAAAATGTGTAGGTAGTTAAGTTACCACAAATGACAAATTATACATTCATTATTTTTATTATGTACGCGTATTTTTATACTAACCATCACAGCGTATTCTGTTGAAGCAGGTAGAGGTGATAGAATGCCACATACCATTTTACATGTATTATAACGTTACGAATTCTTGGAAGAAGAAAAATGTAAGGTTAGTACCCAATTTAAATAACGAACACCCTGGTTAGTTAATTTTACGCTCGGTTCATATCGCCAAGTGCTAATTTCGATGTTGGCCGCTAGGATCGCGACCATCGTTTCGAGTGTCGGACCAGCGCCAACAGGTACGTGGTTCACTTCTATTTACGCTTCAAGCTCGTAGGTTTGCTCCGCGGGTGACCATTCTAATGTCCCGTCATTCTGTGAACTCGTATCAAGAAGATACGCGGAGGATGGAGCCTTATAAAAGGATAATTGAAGGAAAATGATTAAATTTTCTTTCATCCATTTACTTCTTTAATTTCCTTTTTTTCTTTTCTTCTTTTATTAACTTATTTTCATTACTTCTTGACTTTTTCACTACTTCATATTACGTCTTCTTCATATCATCTATTGATAATTACTCATCAATCGTCAATATGTAGCTCCGAAATTAAATTAAATTTTTATTTATTCAAAAAAATAATAATTCTCGTAGTTTTCTGGTCTTTTTAAACTCTGAATAAAATTTAACTTAAAATTTGCTGACTCTCTTTTATTATAAAATATCACCTTTCATGTTTTACTGTTTTTTTTTTTTTAAGTTTACTTTCCCAGAAGATGGTTAAGGTGGATCTACACATTATAGTAAGTAGGTAGCTTCTGATTCACGATATCACAACACAGTATTCTATAATTAGTTTCATATTTTTGTACTAATAATTTAAAAAAAATTAATTGTGGTAAAAACATAATATTTAGACCGAGCACACTTAAGATCTAATACTCTTTGTATTAATAAAATAATTGATATTATGAGAAATGATGATGGTACGACAGATCTCATATTTTTTTTATCTTAATACAGTACATTCCATCACTACATAATTAATTGAAAAATTTAAAACATAATTTTTTATTATTATAATGTCAATCACCCGTCGTAATTTTTGCCGTTGTTAACGTCGTCATTAACTAAGAACAACCTTAATTATTTACCCAGATTGCCGCGAAAGCCTATGATTGATTTTATCAAATTCTTATTATTTTTAAAATAATCAAAAGACGTCACATTCTGAATTTCGTTCTTTACTATAAGCCACTTATAAATGTTTTCCGCTGAAAAGATCAAATTAAACTTCACAATGGTGGAAAAACGAAAATATTATTTCGAGTCCAGTTATATAAATTCATAAAAATATGTAATATGTACATACAGTAATAATAGTTCTCGTGTGGCGTGTGTACCTGTGAACGTGTCTGTCAGTGCTAAAGAGCTCGCTGTGCGCATCGCATCGTTTAAATGCGTGATCACGAAAATGAATACATGAACAAACAAAACGTGCTTTAATGGAAAACCGCGATGCTGTGTAATAATATACCCCACTCCGGTTATAGTTGGGTTAAAAATATAATTTTTGATATACATTATATTTATTAGTTAGAAAGATATAGGTACGTATAAAATCAAAAAAAATCCGGTAACACGTTCTTCTCCGACAGTACGCGTAGGTAATATGTCGAGCTATACAACAGTGCCACGACAATCTCAATCTTATATCAAACTGAAGAACTACATCCAATTGAGCGGCTTTCCCATTGCGCACCTTCCACCCGGTTAACGTAAATATAAATAAATAATAATCATTACCGTTATTTATTCAAAAATGTGTTTTTATTTTCTTTTTAGTGCTTATCCGTGCATATGTACATACTTATGGTCAAAGTATTATCGACCCCCAACTTACTTTACGAAGTCGTATGTCGATCCATATCACAAACACTTCGAGTAGCTTTAGAATTGTTTCAGTAAGTTCACGATTCCATTCCATATAATAAACAGATAGCATCGTATCATTGTCTTTGGAAATAAAATTTAAGTCATGGCTGTACAATATTTTCTTCATGCGGGAGAATGGAAGATCATACATACATATATCAGTTGTTAAATAAATAAAAAGAACAAATTATTTTTATTTGTTAACTTTGTTTCATTAAACACTTATTGAGTTTAAATACATCTACCGGTTTAAAAAATACAATTTAATACCAAAGTTTAAATACCGAAAATAGTATTTAAACTCAATAAGTGATTAATGAAACAAAGTTAACAAATAAAAATAATGAATTTTAACCACAAAGTTACTTTTGATAATTTGTAAAAAGAACAAACTTCATATTAATAATAATGCGTTTATTCCAGCGTGATCTGATTTTTTTAATGACGACCCGATACGCCATAAAGATAATACATTAAGGTTACAAAAAATTATTTACGTAATGAAAAGAAAAGCAAAAAATAATAAATAAAAAAAAATGTTCACACATATATATAAATATAAACAAAATATAGATACTACATTTCAGTCACGGCCATTATTGTATCCGTAGCTATTCTGTAGTCGTTGCCATTCTTTGATCAGGAAACCAGCTTTCCATGAGAGCGCCGCTTGCACTAAATAGTTCGTACTGAGCTCCAGCCGCAGCTTTACGCCAGCAACTCGATGTCTCGGAAGCGGAACGAATCCATGTATACGACCTTTGACAAACATTGTAGATGCGCTGCAAAATCGCGCCAATCCGAACAGCATTCTGTATGATTAGTTGTACTGAATTCGGAGACGGTTGTACGTATTTCGACCAGAGCTCGCATGTATGCATGCTGGTGAAGAACGATTTAAACAGTATCCTCTTCACCCCTTACTGCATCGGTTGAAACGACGTGACAGCATATTTGAACGAACGCTCAACTGTCTACTTTGTCGTTCTATGTCATCATCGTCTTGTCCATCTTGTATAATGCACACACAAATATGTATTATATTTATCACGGCTATAGTTTCGTGACATGTACTCCCTTTCAATGTGCCATTTTCATTTAAATAGATTAGTCAACTAAGTCAATCCAACCTACGTAAATGCATACGTTCCATTAATATAATACTAATTTAATTTGATACTAGATAACTTGACAATTTTTATGTGCACGATCTTTCGTCAAGAAATTTATTTATTTAGTTTATACGTAACATAAAAATTATAAACTGCAGCCAGCTTAATAATTGTCCATACACTTCACACAAATAAAAATATATTTTTGAACACCATATAGTGTTTAATAATTTATAATCTATGCGGTGGACGCTCGTTTAAAGCGCATGGGTATAACGCAAAAAAAATATATTTTGGACGATTATTATCACGGCGATAAATTATATCGTTCGTAACACTTGTTAGTGAACAATATTAATATGAACGTATTTGTTGGGATTTTTCAGAAGGTTTTCAACAGTTTCAAACGTACGCAAGAAATTATTAAAATACATAATAATAAATGAATTTTACATAATTTACGATCTGCTTTCACTCAAAGTCAATATTTTGCTTTTGTAGTTTGAAATTTGAGGTATTCTATACATATTTCATGTTGTTTCAAGACAATACTAATAATTAATTTATATTCAGTATCACATTAATATTGGCGTGCTATTCTTGACGTAAATTTTGCTATCGAAAGGGGTTACAAATTAAATAAAATATATTAATTAGAAAGGTATACATGTAAAATCAATTTTATCAAAAAATATTGTTGTTTCGAACCTGGATCTATTTCCAAACCGGGGAAGGTGCATTATCTAACTATGCTACAGCGACGATATTTTAGCGACAAATTTTTGAACCTATATGTTACCTTTTTGATATTAATACATTTAATCGTTCCATTATTTGAAAAAGCCGTCTACCTTATTTTTACGGAATCTCAAATACCTTTGAGTAATCTGATTCCGCCAGAATTATCAATTCATTTTTATTAAATTTTGGAAACATTGATAAAACTTTATTATTAGGAGAAATTAAATAATTAAATACAATAAGTTTTAAATAGTGATTTAGGCCCAAAAAAATAAAATATTTGATGTTTATAGTAACATAAATAAGAAGCATTTAAAAAAACATATGATTTATAATTCAATTTATTTTTAAATATTAATTAATGTTTCAAATGAATACATCTATCATTCCATTATTTGAAATTTTTATTAAATTTTGGACACATTGATACAACTTACATATTATTAAGAAGAATATATTCTTATTGTGAAGTTGTAATTATTCAGAACATAGGTCTGTGATAAAAATGAATTGTTAATTCTCTTATCAGTTTACTCAAAGGTATTTAAGATTCAGTAAAAACAAAATAGATGGCTTTCAAATAATGAAAGGATACATGTATTAATTTGAAAAGTGTAACACATAGGTTCGAAAATTTGTTGTCAATTATTTGTGTTGGTGTAGCATAATCGGATAATGCACGTTCCCCGGATTAGAAGAGATCGAAGTTCGAATCCCGGTAGCAAAACAATATTTTTCAATAAAATTGATTTTATATGTATATGTTTCTAATTAATACATTTAATTTATATTTATAATATCACATACCTACGTTCTGAATAATTACAACTTCACAATAAGAATGTGTTCTTCTGAATAATGGAATGTATTCTGCATTTATTCCAACTATCCATATTTAGAGAGTTTCTTAGTGAACTGAAAATAAATATTATTTTAAAAAATCCCGACACGTCTCAATAATTACAAACTTTGTATAATAGAGATTATAGTAAATTAAAGTTTTTATCAAAGATTGTTTTAAAAAAATTATATGGCCATGTCTTCTAATACAAATGCATAAAAAACATTTTATTATAAAAAGACAACAAATTTGCCAGTAAGGTCGTTAAGCTGTTTACGTACTTTAAATTAAACTAAAATTTCAAAATTTCAAATAAGTAGATACAAAATTTCAAAAAAAGAGACAAAATTACACCATAACCATTTTTCATGAGATACAGTGACTTCCCACTGATGTAATAGACTAGTATTTTATCAAAGGTAAGGATGCTAGCTACGTTACGAATTTTGACAAAAACAAATCACGTACCTACGAACATAATTGGATATAATACTTTACTGGATTAAATAAATTTATATATTATTTTGGGGATTATCGGTATGGTAAAATTCTTTGTATATCAAATTATTATGACATGTCCGAGACACTAATAAAGATTTATTCCTATTATTTTAGAAATACGTAAGTAAAGGGTGTTTATTTTAGAGGTATAGAACCTTTAAATGAAATAAAACACATACAATACCATGGTAATGCCCATTGTATTGGCATTACTGGTAAGATCATTTTATACCTTTAGTGTTTAAATATGATTTCGCGCATATGGACGTCGCGGCTGGCTTGAATACAGCACTTTTTTAATACCACAGAACTACGGTCTGAAAAACTACAACTTTACAATAATAATGTGTTCTCTTTAATATATAATTTAATCAAAATAAGTTAATTTAGTTTCTGGCGTCTTCTAGAGAATGAAACTTAAAGATATTTGAGATTTTCTGGTGCTAATTATTCTATGGAAATTTAGCCTGGAATTGGCAAAAAAGAAACGAAATAAGACTAAATGCGGTCACTCAGGTACAGGTGTGGAAAATTTATGAACGATGAGTGAAGAATGAACTTATTAGTAGAGAATTTAAAGGTGCTTGTAGCATAGTGATACATGAGCGACGAGAGGATATACGAAACAATTAAAGATATACGAGGCGAGTGTTGAATTAAAGATACCGATTTGAGGGTACCCGCGAAAAACCTATCATGACCAGACAAATCAATTACTAAAGGACGGCCCTATTAAGTGGCGTCAGGACAAAAGAGTGTAGCATTTGTCGTGGGTTTATTCTTTAATCTTTAGTACTTTCGCAACAAAAGTATTAAACAAGCCAATTGCGTATCTAGCCGCGCGTATTGCACGGCGAACAACAAGATATCTGTTTCCGTTAGAATGGCCCTTCGCTCAGCAGATCCACGCCCTCTACGTCACAGGTCGGGTGTTCTCCGTCAGAATTTCCTACATTACGGCTGCCTCGATAATCAAGAGTCGTGCCATTAATATAACTGACAAGTGTAATATTGTTATTATAACATTACCCTTGTGCCGTGGCTTTTGTGCGTATTCAATTCAATTCCTCGTGCGCACCCGTTCCACGTGCGAAAGACGCCAGCCATTTTGAAATTCCATTGCCTGCCGTTACAGATCGTTTTATAGTCGGTATGTGCTGAGTGTTGACATCATTGAACTGTACACCGACATGTGTACTTACCTGGATAATTATCGTTATCACACTGTGTTCCTGTACGGACGCCTAATCGCCATTGCATTTTGTCGTATTTGGAATTTATAATAGAGCCGCTACATCCGCATCGCGCTGACCTCCTAGAGTCTCTTTAATTAAAATAATTATTTTCGTTCTCTCTGCTGAAGACCCGCCAAATTCTGATGTATTTCTGATCTCCTTTGGACAGTAGTCTCCAGCCTTCTTTCCACTTCCCCGGTCGCGTGATTTTATTTCTAGATCACCTACGCCATCACTTCAGGTTTATTTGTATAGAACCGTCAAGGTATTTATGTGAAATTTGTAATATGATCTAAATTCAGTGAGTGATATACAGCCTACGCGGTGTCAATATTAATACATAAGAGTCTACAAATACCTTTAGAACATGATTTGTTGGAACTATCTTGATCACTGAGAGTTTACCTCTACCGAGTACATTCTATGGCCATGTTTGCCGTAGCCGTAACATCTCGTCACTATTATTAAGTATCATCCACTATCATATTTAATTTAATATCTATTTTATACTTGATGCCCTTTGTTGAATAAACATATTGAAAATTATCCATTCTCTATTAATTGAAGATGCCCACACTTGACATTGTCTATACCCACAGACCCGAATTTGATAAAATAATCGCACACATCTCCAAGAGCTGAGCTAGAAATAAGTACTACGATTGATTTATAAGAAGAAAAGTTTTAAGAATATAATGTTTATTTACACATTCTATCCTCTGCCCTTGCGGAGAATTATTGTAATACATTATTTGGTTGTTAACTCATTTTTTATATACATATTATTATGTAAAGTATGCTAAGTACTATGAAAAATTGGACTATCTTAGTGAGTTTGCGAGATCAGGCAGAAAATCGTATTTTGTTTTTTGCGACTGTTTTTCTACCAGATTAAACAAGCGGTTGATGATTTTTGTGGAAAAACGTGGGGCTCATCAGTTGTTATGTTGGAGAAAATGCCAAAATCAAAAGTACAGGGTGAATATTATGTTCCAGACCGATTTTATTTGGCCGCCATTTTGGTTTGGCAAATACTTGTTAGTTTGTATTTGGTAATCGTAGAGAGAGTTGATTACAATTTATTATGGAGTATCTAATGCCTCAACAATGTGTTAAAGTTATTAAAACATTTTATCTAAATAATAATGGCAATGCTGTAACCCTTAATGGTGATCGCTATCGTCACATGTTGGAAAACTTATTGGTAGCCGAATCGCGACAATTATATCTGCAGCATATGTGATTTCAACAGAACGGTACCACCTCCTATACAGCCCGAGCTACGCTTGAGATTTTGCGAGAAATTTTTTACGAAATTATTTCGAGAAAAATAACCTGATTTGACGGCTCGTAACTATTTTCTGTGGAGGTACTTAAAAGGAAAGGTCTACTCTAATAAGCCAACATTAATTTCGGTGCTACAGGATAATATTCTATATGAAATTGCTGAAATAACACGTGAAGTGTGCGAGAATGTTATAAAAAATATGATTAAAAGCGCGCACATTTATGCCACTGCTAACGGCGACTATCTGGCCAATGTCATAATTGTGATAAACTAAGTAGTTTATAGATAAAACTAAATTTAAAAAATATTTTTTATGTAGTTATTCAAAATAATATCGGCCTGGAACATAATATTCACCCTGTACCTAACTACACGTCGCTGTATACGCGCTCATATTAATAAGTGATATCTGGTTTAGTTGATATTTGAACAACAATTGAATGCCTATGATAAAAGTGTGAAATACAGATGAATTGAGACTGTGTCTTGTTTTAGAATTTACATTAATTTTGCTACGACATACATATTTTGTGAGTACCCATCTAGACATTGTTAAAAAACCGAATAGATCTTAAAAGCGCTCGTGGAAGCAAAACAATATTATGATTTTCGTAAACAGGTGATGCGTAAATAAATTGAAAGCTTTATAGAAAATATGGCTGGGATTAGGATTGGGGAAGAGCTTCAGCCAGCTCAGAAAAGATTGATATAAAATCGGAGATCTGTACTTGAAAAATAAATTTTCCATTGTCTCAAAATATCGCGTATACTTCTAGCATTTATATTATTTTTTGATCTTTTATTAACCAAGAAAAATATTTACTTTAATTCATCTTTATATTTTACGTTGAATTATTTATGTACATCACTTTATATTTAATATTGGAAGAATTTAGTGGTTGGACAATTTAATAAAGAATATAAATTACTTAAAATATTAATAAGCTACACGAATTTATTATGTAAGTCTGTGTAATGTCTAGTTTAACTAAGTCTTTTCTTTATCGATATAAAAAACTAATGTAATATTGCAGTTATTTCAGAACATAGTTATGTGGTATTTTAATTCAAATTAAATGTATCAACTAGAAAGATATACAGAAAAAATCAATTTAAAATTATTTGTGTTGCTACCGGAATTATATTCAATTTGTATTTCAAAAATATATGATGAAGAAGTATAGTCGATCAGTTATCAGAATTAAAAATAAAAAATGTTTATTAATTTAAGAACAAAGCAATGATAAATTAGACAAAACAATAATTTAATTTTGATAGTAAGAAAGAGCGAGTTTAAATACGTGTATAATTCTATTGGTAAAAGTAGTCAGATTGATTTCCGAATCAAAGGGCAATCCAGAGTTTCCGGTTAGCGACTTCCTCGCCGGAAACAGGAGGCGCAGATGACCGCCACACTTGCAGTGCAGTGGCTGTAGTTGTGACAGATGCTGTTGGATAACTAATTCTAGGGAATGAAAATCTAAAAGGAAATATGGTCCATGTTTTGAAATCACACAGAAATATTTGATTGATCTTTTTAACCGTCCTATTTTTGTCTTTACGATTAAACAAAAATTTGCCTATTAAGAAGATTGGAAACTAATGATAATACTATGTAGCATTCTATACCTTGCATTGCCCAGAATTTAAATTGTGTTATAATTTCATCTAGGCTGAAGAAAGGTGTCCAATGAGGTAACGTGTGGTATGTGTATTTTACAGAGTCCTAGAATGCAACTTAGAAAAATTGAAACAAATTTAAGTAGTTAAATAATTAATTAATCATGGTTAATAAACCGAAAAAAAAGTAAAATAATTGGCATATTTAATACATTTTTCTAATCCACCTCTGGCCAGACTGGACGTTCACGTCACATCCGGTCGTGTTATCATATGTACATAGGGAGGAAAGGGTAAAATGTCAAATACAGAGATCGTTGCTGTAATGGAAAATTTATGTGTCTCTTCGATACATTAACTAACCATAAAAGTATGTATGCACTTATGTATTTTGTGTATACTTGCATTACAGTAAATAAAAATTAGGGTAGTGACAAAAAAAAATCAATTATGTACTTTTTTTAATTGGTAAACTCTCGATACCTACGAATATATAATATTTTGGGTTCCATAGAAGGTTGCCCAATTGATACTGAAGGGTTTAAAAATTTTATAACGTTTAATTATATTTAAAAAAAAAATATTTTGTGCAACAACGAATCAGATTTATTGTTTTTATTTTTCTCAACGACTTATTATTTCAAATCAAAAAAATATCATAAACAATTAAATATCAGAACAACTTCTAGTGATAACATGGTTAGGAACACTATCTTCTGGTTTCGATTTATTCGACTGGATTAGTCAATAAGTACTATTCGATAATAATATAAACTTATCGCATGACATATATTATATATAATATAAACTTATAACATGACATATATTAGAATCAATCTTGCACTTATAAAAGCATCCATTAAAATATTCAACAGCAATGACAAAAATAATTTTTAAAATATTAATTTCATTTAATATTTTTGAAGTCTTTCGTGCCTTTATTTTTAACATAATTGGAACATTTACCAACAACAAAGCGACATATTTCGAATTTAAAATAATTCTAGAGTCATAAATCCCCATATAAATGTTTTCTACATGCTTAATAATACTTAAATAATCTGGCCTATCAAAACATAAAATAGTTGTCTGGCCTATCAAAATACTGTTATAGTTTCATACGAATCATTTTACATATATCGGTCCTAAGTATATAACATAATATTATATACTGTGTTACGGTAAACGTCTAAAAAGCAAATAAATGCCTAAAATTAAGGACGTGAATGTAATATCATACATTTATATCCGCAGGAGTGGAGGAAATAGCCAGAAAGAGGGGAATGGTGCCTATGTTTTGGGCTAGATCGTAAAGAGTAAATAAATATCCAACATTTGGTTAAGATCGATCAATGATTGTAGAATTATGTAGAAAAAAGACAGTAATTCAGTTCTATATTATAAATATAGTTGATCTAGTTAATACCTGTATAGAAAAAGTCAGTAAACGAGAGTAATATTAATCTTCCTTCACAATTGCACGGCTATTCTGTAGCGAAGAGTGGGAAATAAACAAAAAAAACTGTATCGAATTCACCCAGGATTCCATTGCTCTGATAAAATATACCATAGTAAATTGCTTGAAAATACATCATTCAAAAGTTATTATTCTATTTATTAATACATTGGGACATTAACCACCGAATAACAGAGTTTGATAAGTTTAAGTTCAAAAATAATTCAATAGCAATCAATCTTCTTATAAATTATTACAAAATTATATTAATAATAATAAAATAATTAAACAAACACACAGTACTCGATTTTATACATTGTTATATGGGATATTAAAAAAAATACATAGATTATAAAAAATATTAATATTGATGAATTTTGTATACATAAACTGGTTTGCATACTTAAATAAAAAAACTTGTACGTATTAACCATGATAATATTAAATATGTTTATTTTCTAGAAAATATTATAGTTTTAAGATACGATACAGCGCTGATTATCTGCTTTACAAGAGTATACTGCATATCATTATTATCGTATACGAGTATCATTACAACCTGTTTTACAAGAGTATACTGCGCCATTATCGAGGTTTTCTTGATGAATCCTGTCGTCGATGTTGGTTCTCAGACAATTTCGATTATTCAATTCATAGTCTGTAATTTTTTTCGTATTCAGGTTTATTTTGATAAAAGTTTAAGTCCTTGATTTGTTATCTTACCGTGAAACTATCTTAAAAAAAAAATTTCAAGATAAAAAGTATATTGTATATTATTATTTTTAATGTCAGTCATATTAATAATCACGAACAACGCCCTCGTGTTGGTAATGCGAGCTGGCTTCAAGGTTATAAAAACGGTCGGAGTCTATGGTTGAGATTAAATTAATTTTTAGCTCGGAGCTGCCATATACACGGCTCGCTGCTGCGGCTAACGAGGCTATTTATTAAGAATTCAACATGTAACCGTAAGGATACAATATGTACTTATACTAATATTTTGATTATAATTCAATCACTAGTGCACAATTTACTGTAATTTATTTTGACCTAATCGTATGGTGAACGATCTTTTCAGGGAATAAGATGCACGTAACTTTAAACACGCATGCGCAAAAGGCAGTATGACAACCTTGCAGGTGTGTAATTACGAAAGCGTAGATAATTTTTTACTCGCCTTCATATATTTTACTGTTGCACTAGCTGATACATTCGGCGTTTTAGGAGTCGTAATGGTAACCCCCACACTCTCATTACCTACTCCCTTTCCTACCCGCAACACACCTCTATGAACCCCGTCAGCCCAAACCACCACTCCTCCCCTACTACCGCACTATTATGACTCACTCTTCGTATAACCCCCCTTTCCCATCTTTCGCATCACGCCATACCACCCGTAAGATCTCAAACTTTCCTGCACCCACCATATACATGCAATCAACCGAACGACCCTCTATCATGTCCCTTCCCACATCACCACTCTCACCAAAACTCTCACCCCCACTCCAACCTGATTACTGCCGTGAAAAGATATCCTTAATACGCTCTTTACTATAAAATGTTAAAAACGATTTCCACAATCGAAATATTTAACGATAAATTTGAGAAATATTTTTGTAATTAAAAATCTACCCAGCCATTTCATAAATAAAAATATGATATTACATGTACGTATATCAAGTTAATCTAAATTACATGATAATATATAATTTTAAATAATTTATAAAGTACTTCATGCCCTGCATAAGTCGTTCAAGAATTTACTTAACTATTTTACTTGCTAATACACATATAACTAAAACTGAAACGTAATTTAAAAATCACACAGTTGAAATAAATTTAAAGAGCTGAAAGGTGTTGAGCAAATTTTAACCAGTTTTAAAAGATTTTTTCACTAAAGAGCTAGATATAAAAAAGGATCTCACTTAATTTTAGTATAAACTGCGATAATCTGGTTATACTTCGCAGTTCGTTAGATCCGAGACATGAGTCAGATTGCTCTATAGTTTAATATTTCTGTGTCGTTAGAAGATTTCAAAGGGAGCAGACACATTTGTTAATACTTAAAGATATTAGATTTGAAAAGCTTAAATGGTCATTCCCACGCTTAATGATAATTTGAAACGAAAATAAAATAATGTATAGGTACTTATAAACAGAACCTTTTAATCTGAGACAGTTTTGCTCTTCCACGGACCTAACCCTTTCAAGAACCACCCGCCATCAGTCGCGCTGGGATGTAAATGACAGCGCGACAACTAATTGAAGCAAAACTTTATTTTAAGACCTTCTTTTGGTATTCTATCGAGACAATTTTATTATAATATAGATATCTATAAAATACTTCTAACAAAAGTTTAAATGGTAAACAAACGAAATAGTTTAACAAATTTACCATTAAAGTACGTTCCCATATATTAAAAATTGTATGTGAATTTATTACGTATTTGTGTTTCTTTTTAAGGTTAAAAATATACAAATTGTATTCTCTATATTCGTCAGTCCTTATGTTAGTCTGGTTCGATATTCGTCACATTTTGATAACAAACAAGCGTTTCCATTTTCGTTAATATTTTCTATATTTGTCACTTCCACCGCCTGGCAATGCTGTCTAACTGGGCCAAAATGCAGAATATGGTAGAAAAGTGGCACCCAAATGTCGCCATAGTCAACCAAAACATAAATGGATTCAATGGAAATATGATTGACTACTTCATGAAGGTTTTAAAAAACAGACAGAAACAGGTAACATTGGGCAAGTTCTTTGTTAAATCGAGTGCTACTGAATGATTGGCAAACGAAAACCATCACCAGAATTAGAGTTACCTGATGTTTAAATTGTCTCCTAAATATTTGTAACTTTCCTTCTCTTTCGCTTATACCATCATGTCTCCTCAGTACAATAAAGATAATATTTTGACATACAATTTATTCATTTATGTACTATTTTTGGGGGCTGGGAACGAACTAATTGAATTTCAGTTATTTGTTGTGGGAAAAAATGTTTCTGTATTCGACTGGTTCCATATTCGTCAGACTGTCAGGAACAGATTAATGACTAATATAGTGGTCCTACTGTATTATAACATTTTAGGCCTATCATGGCACTATAGCCTAACGTGAGCCTTGGTCGCGAAGGAAATCCCTTCATATAAATTTATATGCTATATAAATAAGAAAATAAGTACTTCAATATTAGCAAAATTACTCTGTGGCCACATATAATTATATAAAAAATAAGACAAAATACTTTGTTTAAATCAGTATTTATTAATAAATTAACATGTTTCGATACCTATGGTATTTTCTTCAGGAAATAATGTGTACTAAAATTAAAAATACAAGCATAAATAAAAACAAAACTATAAAGTATAAGTTGTGGGTAACTAAGTAGGAACTGACAAAATTACGAGTTGAAAGTGTTCAAAGAATACGTGAAAATTCTGCATTGTAACGGAAAATATTATTGTTTGAAATTTTCTCAAAATCGTGATAAGCTTGAAGTCTACGTACATCAGAATAAATATTTGCAAAATTGTTCAATTATCAATCTATAACTTTGATTCAGACCTTAAATCATGTATTAATAAAAAATAATCTAGCTGCTTGAAATTCGATTTGGAATGAATAAAATATTTAAATTAATCGAAATAATCGCATAATTATTACTTTATTGAAATGCTTATATCTCTGAAATGGTTGAGATTAGGCACATATCATTTGAATATTTTGGACTCGTAATTTAGTCAGGTATTCACCCATAAAGTATTGTAGACTAAGTCTGTTACACCCTGTATAGTGTGATAAATTAATGTTTGATTGGTGAAGTTGCGATTTTTTTAGAGGAATCAATTACTTAATAATTTGAACCAATATACATATTTTTAAGGATAATACATTCTAGTTGTGAAGATGCAATTTTTCAGAACACAGGTCTGTGATATTTTTATGACAAATTAAATGTATAAATTAGAAAGATATACATTCAAGTTGTATTCAATATAAATATAACTGAAAAAATGTAAAGGTTAAATCAAAACAAAGGAAAAAAAACGGAGCAGCCACTGGAATCAGTTTTTCTAAACAAAAAATTGTATTTTGAGAGCCTCTGCAATAAGTTGTGTTTTTATCAAAATCTACCTGAAATGCAACGGAAGAGCAATATTAAGTTTAATGTCAAATCTAAAAATATATTTATCGTAATACGAGTTAAGTGAAAATATTTTGCCAAGTATTTCATTCTTTACTTTTAATCCTTTGTCTTAATTCGTTTTCAAATTGAAGATTTACAACGCGCACTTTAAGGGCTGAGAGTAATTTAATGTTAACTGGTCTCGCTTTTATCTTTGGGGGCTTACGGGGATTAAATTAAACCGTCTTCCAAAATTGGACAAGGTATTTTTTTAATGTTTGTGTACAAATATTTGAGCTTTCGACATTTAGACTGTTAGATATTTTTGGTAATGTATTTGTTCGGTATTTGAGTAATAAAATTTCTGGTATTTCATCACCATCAATTCAGCAAATTATGTCCATGTTTATGAAGCGAAGAACTATCATGTATTAAGCACTAATTTCAATTTTATTTTTAAAAAATAGTTCATTTTCATTATTTCAATGTTTATTATCTAAGCTGATTTATAATGAAGAGTATTTTGAAAAATACGAATAGTTTTATCATATTTTAAAAGAGAATTTTTTACGCCGGAACCTACATTATTCTCAAATTATTAACCCTTCCAAAACCATGCAGTAACACAGGTCTACCATCATAATTAAATCTGTAATATTTCGGTAAATACATGCAACATAAAATTCATATTTTAGATAATCCTAAAAAAAATATTAGCGCTTAGGAATGACTAAAGAAAAACCAATTATGAAAAGGGAATCGTACAAAAACAATTATTTTTTCAATCACTCAGTTGTAAAATTAATACGTTGGTAAAAATATCATTTGTGATATGAAAGACAGAGATCACACACTATTTTCACAGTGAAAAGAACAACAAACATACAAATATAATTATCTCTTTCTCACTAATTAAATGAAGAGAGATAAGAAGGAAGAACACATTGTACAGGACTTAATGGATACTCTCAATTATATTATTATACATTTTTTCAAATTTGAATGTTCAGTATTTAGAATAAATTCGTGCCATTAAAGCCATTTAAGCGAATAAAAACATTTTTACGGTAACATGAGTTGACAGCATGGCTGCATTCGTGTATTTTATATCATGGTATGGTAAAGGTTAAATGGGGATTAAAATTCATCTTGGAAGTTATTATCGCTAGCTTAGTTTCCAGAAACTGGACTATAAGACACGTTATCGTCTCATGTGCTGTATCTTGAGTCGTAGTGTTTAATATGTACGTGAGGCATGGATAGAGCAAGTGGATCACCAGTTTAGCGATTACGTAGTGGTAGGTTACGCTGCCCCAGTCTGTTACCAGTTTGAAAGGTATGAGAGATGATAATGATAGTATGTAGGTGAAAGTGTGTCAAAAGGTTGACGCAAAGGGTGACTCGAAGAAGTTCCCTTTCGGCACTCGGTGTGGGTATGTAGTGAAATATGAGTAGAGGACATCCCACAGTACTGGCTGGCTGACAATATCGGCCAGATGCTGTTATGGACCACCAATAGGAGACAGCGTTAAACAATCTTTTACTATGCAGTATACTCATACAAGTATATACTTCATTCTCCTTTAACATATCGATACTGTGGCGATTATTCTCAGTTTGATGATTTGCATTGTGGTTGAAACATTTTCTGTGCAAAATTAAACTTCAACGACTAATTACTGGACTTGAAATATGGTAACGTTGTTAATATTGGTATTGTTCCGTATTCGTAATGAATAAAATTAATTATTATTTTGTAGGTGAACACATATATTTCCACACTTATTCATTCAGTTATAATATTGTCACCAGTTTTTAGTTTATTCGTACTCCCAGCCCTATATTCCCCAGTTTGTATTGTTCCTTTGGCTCAACTGGTAGTCCTTTTGGAGGTCGAAGAGAGAAAGTGTATTGTGTGATTCTTCGTGTTGAATCTCTATTCGCACACCGCCGTGAATTTGTTATGGTGAACGTGACACTCATCAGAGTTTTTTGTGCTGTGTCATTTACTACATTGGCGTGAACTTCCGGAAGTGCAACGTGACGGCGTCACCAACCAGGTGAGTCGAACTGTCCTTTGGTTCCGCGAGTCTATCCTGGTCCGCTATGAAGGTACCCATCCTCTCAACATCCTCCCCCTTATCCGATTTCCTACTTCTTATCGAACCCATCCCTCCACCACTACCCGACTACCCTTTTGTGTTGACTGGCGACTTGCGTCGATCACTGGTATGTTTTTATTACTTATATAGCTATTGAATGAAAGAAACCCCAAAGGGTCCCACCCTATCCCGGAATCGTTTTGAGAGTTGTTTACTCTCGTTTCGATTTCACTCATCAAACCAACGCGTGCAATTTTTTGCAAAATATTAAAAGCTTGTTTTTGGACTATATTTTAAAGTTAGAGCAGTTTGTTAAGTTCCAACAGGTGGTTACTAAACCCTTATGACTTTCCTACATATTAACTTTTTTTCATTTTATTTATTATTATAATTGGTCGGAATAACTTTATTTTTTTATTAAATTCAGTTATCAACATTTTAATACCATCAACAAGTATACAACTTTTCACAGATTTCAAAGTACCAAAAATAATAGACATATACAAAAAAACTTCAATAATCCAAACTTTTAATATTAAAAACCAATTAAACTTTAGAAGTGAATTCCGGTCTACAAGATTTAGAGACCAAATTGATATTCCAAAACTAAAATATACCACAACCTAAAATCACTATATTTATCGAGGCATCAAATTTTTTAACAGCCTTCTCATCATAATTAGAACAATTACAGACTACTATTAATTTGTATCTGAAATAAAAAAGAAACAGATTAACTGAAACATAAATTATATCATACATACTGCTTCTCTATACACGAGTCCTACTCTCATAGAGAATAAATAAATATTAAATGAAATATATCCTACTGATAATTCTAAAATATATTATATTTTCTAATATTAAAATAAAATAAAAAAATTATAGGTTGGCTCCGGTATCATCATATCAGAGCCTTACCAGTATAATTTAACGTGTAACTCGTTATCATATTAAATTCAAAAGGCAGCCAGAGAGAAGCTATAGAAATCATGCACTCACAAAAGGGGAGGGTAGACGTCACATTTATGCGTTGCAGTCGCAGAACTCGGTCACAGTCCGGCAGAAATTCACCCTGTTCAGGTCGCAAGAGGTGCGAGGGAGAGACAGTGGAATGCTCCATTAGGTTTCTCTAGCTGCCGCTCTTTCTGGCATCGTCCATCTCAGCAACCCTCAGTGGGAGAGCCACACCCTAATAAGTATCCGGAAAAGTCCGAGATTCCTTATTATATATCTATATAGAGCTATTGTAAAACAATTAAACATTTAACAAAAATGTGTGACTTCGTGTCTGTTGTGATCAGATATTACTTCTGTTTACGGTTCCGACAATACCAGCCACATTTTGACTTGATTGAAAGTACACAAAGATGGTAAGAAAAAGACAGAAACCTGGGATCGCGGCTAAAGTTTATAATCTAAAAAAATGTTAGCAAAAAATATATGAAAAGTGAAAAGGAAAATCAAAGTAGACCAAAGAAAGTAATTCACGAAGACACAACATGTCCTTAATTCTTGGAATCACAAGATAATGACGGGAATGGATTCAATATGGAAATGAAAAAATATACATCCATAAAGTTTGTGCTAACATTTTGGAATTATTACATGACTATTTGTGATTATTACATTGTTTAATGACACTTTCTATTATATAATGATTTTCCTATGTCGTGCAAGTTTGTAAATAAAACGATTATTTTCTTAGCTTATTGTGATTATATTCACAGTATTTGTAGATAAGAAATTCTTCAAGATGTTTTAAATACTAGTTACTTGTGCGATATTGTGTGACATTCCAAAAAAATCATAAGGCTCTGTAGAGCTGTTAGTTTATGTGGATAACAGGTAATAATGCAAACAAGTAGATATATAAAGTACGAGTAAATTAATGAAATTTAGACACACTATTTATTCAAAGAAAAATTACAATTGTTCGATTATATTCTTAATTATTATAAATTAGATAAAGCGAAGTAAGACGCAAAATCTGTAAATAAAACCACGACCGGAAAAAGAGTACCGGTACTGGCGACGTGGTACACGCAGCCATTGCATCGTATTGTAATGGCTGCGGTTGAAGTTTTTGTACGTTTTGTTATGTTTTGTAGCGTATGCTTGACGTGAGCAGTGGCGATCGTCCTCTACAGTATAATAAAACAAATCAAAATTATTTTATTTAATCGAGGTGCAACGAGTACGTTATACAAAATGAGAAATTTCACTCGGAACGCAAATGCTCGACGCCCACCCCGTTTTCCCGTTACTAGTTCATTATCTTTCTATTCAGATATTTCTTATACTTTTAAAATTATCAATATTAACTTTGTGGTTAAAATTCATATTTTTTATTTATTATCTTTGTTTTATCAACCACTAAATTGAGTTTAAATACATCTGCCGGTTTCGAAAAATACCATTTTCTTCTTCAGGATGCCATAACTGACATCCTGTCTGTCCATCAAAATCCGTTATTAACTGCTATTTTTTTTAATTGTATTCAATTCAATATTGAAATTGGATGTTGACATAGGAATATTGACTAAACTATTTTTTTTAAAATAGATTCTGGTAAAGAAACAATAATATATGTTTTAGTAGACGTATTTAAACTCAATTTAGTGGTTAATAAAACAAAGATATTTCTTAGCTCAAAAGTGCAATTTACATAGTCATCCAATCTCCATTTCACGAAAGACCTGAAAAACCTCTCTTAGTGACATGTTTTTATAGATATAATCAACCCGTCCTACGTCACGTAGCCTACGTGTAGTATCGTAACTAACAAATAGATTATTTTGAGTTGTTTTATGTCGCATGTATTTAAATTTTTTTTCAAATATATTGTGTTCGATATAATACAGTATATAAAAAAAAACTGCTACTTTAAATATGAAACAAATAAATATGAAATATTAGAACAACAAAAAATTACATATTTGTTAGTTATGATACTTTACATAAAAAGGGTCGAGTTTGCATGATTATATTATGTAATATGTAATAGAGGTAAGTCGTTTGCGAACAAATCGAACAAATGCACTAAATTATAAATATGGTTCCCAAGTCTAGTTCAATCGAGTTCGCGAATAATATTATTCATTGAACTAAGAAAGCCAAAAAACCAAAAACCGATGTCCCACGGCTACAACTGAATCACAGTGATGTAGTTTAAAAGTCTATTTGTATTGATGTCGGTTGGTTCGTATTATTAAGATATTAGAGACGGTTTTAAATTATAACTTATTTAACAAATAAACTACTAGAAATAAATATGAGCATAGATGATATTACATATATTATATGCTTGTACGTGATAAGCAAAGACGAGTATTTGAAATAATTTTTGAAAAGGTGTTACAAAGATGTTGTAAAGGGCATACAGATTTTTGCTAGGTGCGCTCCCCGCGCCTGGCGCGGGCACCTCTACATCTAAAGCTAAAATGTATTAGCACCGTCGAATATCCAGCATAAGGGCCTTAGCACACGACATTAGTTGAGTATACATCCATACATCGTATAGTTCGGCCGAAATCATATGTATCGTATATTGGTATTGTAATGGTGTATTTACACCAGACAATAACTATTTTCTATGCTGAATTATTTTTCGTAACATTTTATAAAAGTCTGAATCTTTATTTTTTGAACTAAGTAAAGTATATTTTGTATGTGCAAAATTATTATGATTGTATTTATATGGGACAAAGTGAATTTATAATAAATAGTTTGTATCGTGATTACGTGTTTTATAAACTGTGTAGTGATATTTTTGTGTGTTTTTCTTTTCGAATCATTCTGTATTTTGATATTTTATTTTAAATTTACCGAGTGAAGTAAAAAATGGATCTGGATCCTTCAAATGGTTGATACTGGACGACAACTTTGATGATTCGCAATGAACAGCGATTTAGATTTTTAATGTGAATTCGAAATCTTCACAGAGTTAGAGCCACCGGCGCCTGAGGTTCAACCTTCAACAGTCGAGAGTTTTCCGATGAACGCTTGGTATTTTTTATTTAAAAAAATCAATTAAAATAATTTATCACAATTTATAGTTTTAAGACTCATGTAAAATATCAGTTGTGCTATAACAATCCTAAAAATAAATTTCTCTAAAATTAAAATATAGTGGAATCCGCTTATTATGATCACTATAGGACCTGTGACTTTTGATAACAATAGCCTTCTGATAACATTAAGCGGAAGAAAAAAATAAAAATTATTGTACACAATTTATTAAAAAAGAATACAACTAAATTAGAGAAATCGCAACAGGATACACTGTTAATTTTGTCAAAACGTCCTTCGTCATCAAATAACGCTGAAACTATTGACACTACGTCGTGTAATGTATTCATTAATGCGGGCTGTATAACGGTTATACTTCAGGAAAGAGTCTATTTACGTACGTATCTATTTTCTAAGAATTATTGTCGGACACATATGTTAAGAAAATTTCCATGAAAAAGATTATTTTCTAGGAATTTTCTAAAAAATACTTATTTTGTATCCACGTATTGATAACAATAACCAAAGTTTGATTATTTTATCGGATTATTTTAAATAAATTTTATATTCTTACAGGATTTTGGGACCGACTAAATATGATAACAATAATTGATTGATAATATTATCCGGATTCCTCTATAATTCGTAAAACGTTATAACACTAGTAGGTAGCTGGTTTTTCAAAAATATCCGAATTACTTTATAAAAACATATTAACAAAAATAAAATAATTGATTGAAAAAATTATAAACTTCATTCATCTCTGACTCGTAATATCCCCATACTCAACATATTATAATATCACCATACATATCTTGTAAAATAAGTAGCATATTAAAATAAAAGAGTTTTTTAGCGAGGAATTCAAATAATCATTTTGATAAAAATACTTTTACTTCGAATTTGATTTGAAATTCATCTTTATGCTCAAGCAAACGATAAACTAAATACCTAAATGAACCATTTAATTACAGTAACTAAGAGGTGATCCAAACTCAACCATTATTTTTCATCAATTTCATATATTTATTTAGGGTTAGAACGTCATATGTTACATCTGTCAAATAAAAATTAAATGTGTCAACTATAAAGATATACAAAGAAAAATAATCTATCGAAAAAATATCTTTCTTACCACTTGATAATTTTTTTTTCTGTATATCTTTCTAGTTGACACATTTAATTTTTATTAAAATACTACAGAATTATGTTCTAAAAAAATTGGATCTTCACATAAATGTGTTCTCCTTAATAATAAAATATGCCATTAACGAAAATGAGTCAACACATGATTGAACAGTGCATTGAAATGCTACAAATTCACTACAAAAATTATAAGAATTTCACGGATACAGTTCGTAAAGTTCGAACTTCTTTTGGACGATGTCTATTTTCAGTAGTATGGGGATACATACCACACAAGCTGGGAAGCAATCCAGTTATTACACCAAAAATTTCCTAGATGCGTAATTTTTCTTTTCAGAGACATCAATTGGCCGCCCAGATTGTAGGATTCGCCTCTGGACTTTTTCTTTGGAGTTATGCGAAAGATAAGATCTCCATTAATGCTCCAGAAATGATTCAAGCACTTGAGGTCAATATCCGAGCTGTTATTAGTAAAATAAGATCTCAATTATGCAAAAAATGTTTTAAATAACGATTGTGTTTTGATAATCAACTGGTTATGTGTATAGCTCAAAAGAACATGTTTACAAACCCGATTTTTTTAGTGATACATATTACCTGGATGAACAGGTTTTACCCTCGTCTAATATGCAGATGTTTATAAATTAGGTATTAAATGTTTATTTCTTGTTTGCTCACATAAAAAATCCAAGGATGGGTTTTTTGGGATTCGTGGGATGTATGTAAGAAGTTCCATTACGGGAAAATAGTTAACTCAACTGAGTATTTCGGAGAAAACATTCAATATAATAATTCGTGTTGGTATCTCTTAGGGGTTGGCATGATGCAGTAGCGCTTCTACAATGTTTGTCGAAGGCCATGTTTATGAATTCACTTCCTTTGAGATCGCCCCGGTATATTGTACTTTTAATATTAAAAACTATTATTATTTTATTTAACTTTTAATAAAATTACAATAGTATTATTTCATTGTTGTGAGCACGTTTATTCTACTACCTCTCCAAAAATAAATTAATAAATTATGTGCGTGTAGAATATGCGTGTCCAATATTAATTATCTCATCGATGTGGTGTTTTTATGAAAGTTTACACCGTGTATTTTATTATGTTTACACTTATTTTATACCGAACAGTTTTGGAGCGACCACTCCTTCATCACGATATAATATAAATGACTTTTATTATTTTATTTAAATAAGGGTAATCTATTACTATAGACGCAAATACCTAATTTACAATCTCGCCCTTCCTTTGCATTATAACTATGAATTAATATTATCATTCGTTCATTTGCGAAGTCTCTTATAGGATACCTTTCAATAACAGGTTTATTTATTGGTCTTTTGCGATCATCCACTGTTCCTATTACTTGCATATAAATATCTTTATTCTGCTTTCCATCATTTCACTTATTAATTCCACATCACCAACCCAAGTTATTTAATAATTTTCACAACTAAACTTTGCACTACACACACGTTAGATTATTGTCACCACTAGTTTCGAGAGGTGCAGTCCCTCTCATCATCGGGTGACAATTAAACTAAATACTGTATTGTAGTCTATTCGGACAATGGGGCGTGATTTAAAAAGAAGGGAGAGGTTTCGATCGTTAACGGGAGTGTGGACAGTAAAGGCGAAGTATTAGGGAATGTTATGTTGTTAATTAGTGTTTTCTCCGAATTTATATTCTTTTATATTTCAAAAGTTTCTAAATTGTTCATTATTAAGTCTATGACTGTGGAAAGAGTGGTTTGTTTCAATTATGTTCATGTAGTATAAAGTTTAGTTGTTAAAATTAAAATAATAAAGTAACCACCGTGTCAATCAATGATATAAGTGATTATTTATTGGTAGTATAAATTGAAAATATTACAGAATAGAAGTTCAAAATTTCTCTAAAACGTATTCAATTAATGTAGTGAAAATGGTAACACGTTTCCACGGATAGGAAGAGGTCTAGGCTCAAATCCCGTTAGATACTAAACATTTTTTCTTTATATCTTTCTAGTCGATATATATAATTTGTAATAAAAATATTACAGAATAATGTTTAATTTGAGTGCTGATCAATAAATGATAATTTAACGGGGTAAAGAGAGTTAATTACAAACACCTATCCACATTCTGAATGATGAATTTTAGTCAGCATGATGCGCAAACAGTAACCACATTCTTTTATTTTTTGAATACCGACGGTATTCATTGTATAGAACATCATTGTTAATCAATACAATAAATCAAACACGATTTTTTCGGTTCTCTACTTAATTTTACAAATAATTAGACGATCGTTTTGGCTGCAATTCTCATTTATTAAATATATTTAACTCTATATAAATAGGTTGATGTCTATGTATACAAAAAAAATCATATATTAATTGTCTTCACTTTAATCTGTATTTCATATAGGTTTTATAGATAATGTTAAGATATTTTGTGCTAATGATAGTTAAACATATAAAATTTTGTTTTTTTTCCAACATTAATGTTTGATAATAATGACATGTAACTAAAGATAATTAATTATCTTTGGTATTTTCAACATTGTCAATTTTAGCACTAAGGGAATATTATATTGTTAATCACCTAATACGTAATACCCAACTTTGAATCAAAATTTATATATAAGCTCACAACACTATTTTGTGTTGTATCAGTTAATAATGGCATAGAAAGCCGTAACGATCGTCCAATTATTTAGAAATATTAAATATAGAATAAAATAAAAAATTGTGTTTAATTTATTGTGTTGATTAGTAACCACATCTGCTCAATTTTTTACTATCATTATTAATAATCAAACTAGCACTAAGCATGACATTAATTATAATAATTCATATGGAGATTGAAGATCTTGGAACTTCGGAAACGGTTCGCCGCATTAGACATCCTAAGGAAAGTGAAAACAACGAGGGCGTGACATGCAGCAAGAGCATAGACAAGAGCCTTCATACATAATCAAATAGTATCAAGAATGAGGGGAAGACGAGACGGAAATGCGCGGATAATTTCAAGACAGACTTTTAAAAGTAATAAATAAATGATATAGTTTTTCATATATATTAAAATTGTTATAGTGATATAATTTATTTTTTGTTGGCGATAATAGATTAATTTATCACACCTGTTTTTCTTTTTTTTTTTTCACTTAATTTTGACTTTTCTGTTTTGTTACTTAAATTATCTTTGTCACAAATTTGTAAACAAATTAAAGTTACGTAACAAGATATAATAAACTAATTATAAAAATAATTTGATTTAGTATTAGCAAATTCAGAAACTATAATTAATATTTAATTAATACTAAGTCTAATATAATTAATAACTAATTAAACCTTACAAACAACCCGCTTTTTAATATATTACTAATATGTCAATCACCTTCCCACGCTTATCGAGACTCCGCCTACACCCCGTAATGGATGACGTTTAAATTTTATAGAATAGTTTTAAGACAGTTCTGACAAAGATATGTTAGTATCGAAATCGGTTAACGTAAAAACAACACAGTAGTTTTAAAAAAGTTAAAAATAAATACAATTTTAAATAAATCAATAATTTATTGCCTTGTCTATCTCAGAGTAGGTATATTTATATGTACCTAGCGATGCAGGTAGTAGCTGATTGGCTTGAAAAAATTAATAAAGTCAATATATGTATTTCGCCGGTATATTTTGTTATTTATAAAAAAAATGTCGTTAAAAGCTTTTAAAATGTTTTTTTTTAAATAGAGATGAGATAGATAGATACGTGTCACATCATTATTCTTACTATTTTCAAACTAAGCTAAAAGTTTGTACTATGAAAATAGGAATAACCTGTTGGCCTCCTGGAACGAAACTCGAACCCCCGACCACTAGATCACTAGGCGAGTATTGTAATCACTAGACCACAAGCACATCTTATTTACCAATAAACGCCTATTTATTGGCAATGGATGGTACTCTATAGTGACTGCGATCGTGGACTTCAATAAATAAAAATAAGAAAGAAGAACAATTGGTTTAATTAATAATAACAAAATTAATACTTAAAATCAACGCACTACTTATAATTTGTACACCTTGTAGAAGAATGATGGAGGCATGTGGTGAACATTTATAAGAGACAAAAAGAGACGAAGCTCTTAATAATATATTAAATGGGAAGTACGGAAGTATGGGTATTATATGGCTTATGATCTGTCTTCGGCTGGCTTAAGTGATCACTTTACACAATGTAACGATTACCATTCCACCCAATCAACACCCATATCCATCAATAATCTTAATAACAATGTCTTTGTAGGTAAAAATTCAGATATTTTGTGTTCTTGGACGTACTCTAATATTGTTAATTTATAAGAGGTTTCATGACCATATTATTTTTGCTACGTAGCATAAATTTTGTATGTTTTGACATCAAATTGAGAATTTCTTTATTATTTTATGAAACTAAATAAATACTTTAAAAATATTCATTTATTTTCAAATACGTCCAACTCCCTTACTTTCATATTCATTAGAGCGATAAAATCTCAGCTAATGAGAGACAGCTTCTAAAAATCAGCCGCGACAAATGAAAAGTGACCGCTTAAGTGTGAATCTTATCGAAACAAGTTAAGGGGAAACAAAACATCCAAACACTTCCGTCATTGTGTTGGCCGACAACATTGAAACAATATTTTAAATAAGTTTTAAACGAGACACGGAAACATTTCACATTTAAATTCAGTGCCCGAGCATTTGTAAAAGAAATGGGTTTGGCCTTTTTGTTTTTACACTGCTCTTTCATTTGAGACCATAACAATTAATCAAGCCGGGTTGTTACCTGATAATCATTGTATTTTTCACGTCATCGTAGCGTGCGAAGGGCTGCGGCGGCTGTTTTTCAGTAGACAAATTTCTATTTTAACGTGGTGATTTATGGAGCAGCTTGCATGCCGTAACCAAAAGATGCAAGTCCGATACGTCCGAAGCATGCAGCTTCAAACTTGCCAATTTGAAAGCAAAGTAAACATCTTTTCGGTAAATTAAACGCGCTATTTAAGAAATCGCAATCAAATATTTAAATTCTAAAGTAAATTAGCAAACCCTAAAAATTTATTGTTGTGGAAATTTGTATTTACTAACAGTGCTAGGACACGAACCAAAACAAATTTAAGGAATAACCGACCCATAAAACGATTAAAAAAGATTTGGAACGACCGCAAATTCCTGAATACTTATTTATTTGCTAAGCGACTTAACGGGAGCGACAAATATTATTTAAAACACGTCCAGGATGGACGGCTTCGTAAAAAAAAATGAAATAAAATTGCTTACACAATTAAATTTTTTGTAGACGTTAAACCTTATTGCTTCCAGCCATATGTAAACCTTTTTGTTAATATGAACACCATATTTCGTCGTTCATCTTTCAAAAGGGCCTATCTTGTTTTTTGTTAAAATTGAGTTACGACTGGGGTTACATTGCTCAAACACATACCCAAATCCATTCAAATACGCATATCTGAATTTTATTCCAAGGAAGTAATATTACATAAAAATATCATTTTTTTTAAATAAAGATGTCCACACGGAATACATGTCCCATCAATATGTTTATATTTTTAAATTAAGCTGAACGCTTGTTCTATAAAAACAGGATTAACTTGCTGGTCTCCTGGAACTAACCTCTACTCACTAGGCCAGTGCTACTATTTTACTTAACCACTAGACTAATATGCTACTTTTGACATAACCACTCTTATTTCGATATGTTATTCCTACAAATGACAGTTATAAGTAATATTTATATAATAAATACACCTTTAAGATTATTTTTTTAATCTTTTTTCAATAGTGTAAAATTCCACACAATTAGTTTATATATCGTCTGCTGTAAAATCAACAAATTTAAGATACGCCTCTATGAAAGATGGACGATGATTTGAGGTTTGCTTCTAACTTCAGCTATATTTTTTTCTATGCAAGCGGATAATATTGACTGCTTCTGGCTGCTATTGGACTGCTTTCCATGTACGTTGCAGAAAGCTTGGGGCATACTTCATATAACGAGAATTATAAGCAGAATGACATTTTTAAAAAGAAAAACTTTAAATTTTGTTCATATTCCTATCAGAAATAGAACTGTTATTGATTTAAATAATCAGCTATTTACAGTTCTGCGGTTTTATAATCTTCTTCTAAACTTAAAATAATGAGCGATAAAGTCACATATATGATATTGACACTTTACTCTAATGTCATGTATTAGTTTCCCTCGAAATTTTTCGATGCGTGACTGACAAAAAGACGTTAAGATATTATATATAAAAATTATTTGAATAACATGCTTCTAATGGATTATATATATTTTAGTTGGCACATATGAAAGGATAACGTAAGTATAGTTATAAAAATGTTATAAGTAACAAGTGCCAGATATACTAGGAAATTCATTATTAAAAAATTATATTATTATGTATATAATATTTGTAAAATAAATGTAAAATAATATATGGATAAACACCAACATTTACAAAATCTATTCCATTAATAACTTAATTATTTTACTATATTTTTAATTGTCCATTTAAATATAGTTAAATTAGTAAAATTCACAAGGGTGAGATTAAAAAAAATTAAAGATAAAGTTTTATGCAATTTTAAACATTGGAAAATAGAGAGCCTTGTCACTTGTGAAAATTAAGGGCGTACAATCACGGGGTTGATTCCCGACACTGCGTAGACCTGCTGGAGACAGCTAACATCGGCTGCAGGAACGCTGCCAAGCGCGTATCATGACCTCGACTACTTTGTCAAGATTGAAACGAAAGACGAATAATAATCCAAAAGAGGTAATGGATTTTAAAATAAATATTTCCTATAAAATTTTTACAATTGATGATGTGGACTTCATATAATAAGACCAATTATTATGTATTGTAGATTGCAGATTTTTTAAAGTATAACTAACATAGTGTAAAGCGGGGAGGATAGAGCACCATGCTGTTCTATCCTGACACACAACTCTCTCCTCATCCATTCGTACATCCATGCAGTGCATTCTTAAATTGAGTAGTCCTAAAATAAATATATTTTTTTAAATTTTGACAAGCGATGACTACGGAAATATTTTTTTTATAATAGGATCAATTATTTCAGGTAATTCAGATTATAAAAAAATATATTTAGCTTACTATTACGGCGTTTTCTTGCGGGAATAAGCAGAGGACAGACCGCCTCACTCTTTGCCCTCACACATAACTCTCGCCTCATCTACATTCATATATCTTTGCACGTATAGTCATTCATCGATTGTTGAGGCTTCTGCTGACCATCTTCCGGTATCTGGTTTATCTGATCCATCATGCCAAGTATTTCGCTGATTTCTCTATTTCTGATGCTATCAATAGTCACGTCATATATATTTCTCATCAGTTCAAGCAAACGTTGTGCACTATGCTAAGATCAACTTTGCATTTATTCTATATTTGTTAAATATTTAGTTGATCATTAATGGATTTGCCACGAATACACCATGAAAATGGTGTATTCGTGGAAAATATCTTATTTCACTGAATTTGATCAATTTTAGTTCCTCTTTTTCCACTTGCATACATCACTTTCATATATTAGTGTTTACATTAGAACTCTATTATGTACCGCTAGTTTTGCTTAGGCTGATAAATTTTCTGCATTCAAATCACTATTCATCTTATTTGCTGTTATAGTAAAATGTAATAGGTGACGACAAATCATTCATGCCGTCATCTGCTAATAGCTACAGTTCTATGATCACGACTGCTCTCATCGAGAGTAAAACGAAGATGATGATGATGCAACTGAGCATGACTGGCTAGCTACAACAAATAATGACTTCCGGTCAACTATCCATAGTACTAAGGGATCAGTTGCGAACTGATCATGTGGTAAATGACTAATTGTATCACTACAAACTACGTTCCTAATTATTTAATCAAAAGATTAATAATAAAGAGCAAGTTTCTGTGTTAAAATTACTATGCAACGTTTCTGACAAACGAAATTGTCTTAAATTGGTTTTTATTAGGATTTTGATAAAGTATTTTTTGTTTACTATTATTATAATTTTTTGAGACAAAATTATTTGGGTAATTGTTCTTTATTGTTATAGAATTAAACTAAAAATATTTCTTCAGAAATATTGGGAAGCTCCTAAATATAATATTAAAATTTTTACAATTTTTAAAATAAAATAAAATATACAAGCAATGTTCGAGTTGGCGTCACATTTTCCAAAGTCGATGGTAATATTTAGTGATAACATTTTTCGCTTGTTTTTTCATGAATGAAGTATACTTCTATCTTGGTCATTCTCTAATTTTTCAAGTATTTATTTCATCTAGTATCTAGTGACAATGTATTTGCCTAGTGACCAAGCAGTCAGGGATTTGACTAGTGTCCCGAGACTCCACCAAGTTGCTGATATTTTTCATACTACCCGAGTTTAAAAATTATAAAAATATCACTTTAGTGATTCAATTTTCACATATATATTTTGTTAAAAACAATACCAAAGCAGTTAATAATAGTCGAAAAACTAGCAAGAAATATTTGGTATATTTTTTTTATTATATGCCTCATTTTGAATAAATATTCACAGCATTAGGAATAAAAATACCGCACCAAAATTGAACCCCAAAGGGTCGAGAGAAATCCCGCGTAATAAGACCACTTACAAAAAAAAATCTCAAAATAAACAATTAACCTTTAATTACGATATACAATTTGATTCACAAAGCACTTTTATCGCGGTTGGATAGCTAAACTTTTCATTTGAGAGTAATTGGTCTCGGAGGGCAGTTTATCGCCGGGGCCGGCTCAACAAGAGGGCGCATTATTTCCACTGCGGAAGCCATTTATTTTATCGATGTGATTCAGGGTTGAGATTGCTTTTTAAAAACTGTATAATGCTCGAAAGAAACGATAGCGGTCAATTGGAGGTATTTCTAATTTTATTTTAGGCGTGGCGATTGCTTTTTCGGGCATACTATTATATTAACTTCTCAACACTCGCCATTCTAGAGAGACGCTTAGATTACGGTTGGATAGTAATGGTTGTGTTATTGAAGATAAAACGATGCGCACGGATACGTAAATATTTTTTATAACATTCCCAACACACACGTTGGGTTATTGTCACTACTATGATTTAGAGGGGTGGAGTCCCTCTCATAATCAGCTAATAACTATTAATTAAGGAAAATACATTCTTATTGTGAAGTTGTAATTATTCAGAACATAGGTTTGTGATATTTTAAATGCAAATTAAATTATCCAAATATATAATTAAACTTATAGACCACGCTGTTCAAGTTCATTCAAAAGAATAACATACCCAGGATTATGAATTATAACATAATGATATTTAAATAATATGATGATATTTTTTTTTAGGAGAACACATTCTTATTGTGAAGTTGTAATTATTCAGAACATAGGTCTGTGATATTTTAAATATGAATTAAATATATTAATTATATTCCACTGTAGCTTAGTTGGATAAAGCACCTCCCCCGGTTAGGGAAGAGATCCAGGTTCGAATCCCGGTAGCGCAACAACAATATTTTTCGATAAAACTGATTTTATATGTATATCTTCATAATTAATATATTTAATTCATATTTAAAATATGATGATTGGTTGTACTAGTGAAATAAGCTATGTTAAATTATCAAATTTATTGTAAGAAAAATACAACTTAATATCGATGGTCAAAAAAACAGGATCCTGCGAAGATAACAAATCCACGCACAATAAATACTTCTACGACAATAATAATAAGATCAACATGGTTGCTCGACGACGACGTGGCGCACGAGTATCCTCAGATGATAATGTTGAGCACCACTCCCACAGTAGTAAAAAGAATTGTTGGTTAATCAACAACAACAATAATTAAGACAATAGTATGATTGAGATGACATGACCTTGGACACGGAACGCTCTTCCTCATGTTGAATTGATTTGCGAGCCTAAGTCATCCGCTTGCAATATCGTTCAACGTTCATTAGGGATCTTTCATCCCAGTCCAAGCGGAAATAAAACATTTTCGCAGAGAGATGAGTACAATACAAATTAGGATTTATCACGAGATCGTAAAAATATCGATACACAATAATGACAATTTTTTTTACCAAATTGTTAAATTATGAATTTCAAATTTAAAACCCGTGAGCGGCCGTTTCGTTCGCCTACTGGTGAATGCTCGTTAGCGCTCCGCGGGTCGACAGATCGGTACCTGACGACGACCGCCGACCACACATGCGCGAGTGTTGCTATTATCATAATAATTATTTTCCAATGGCCTTTAAGTTTTAAATGATATTAAGTACTTAATAATTAAAATATTGAAAGGTAATTTATAATGTTACAATGTGTAAATTAAATGCGATGATGACGATGGATCCTGCAATGGTTGGAGACACGTGACAGAATAGCCCAGAAAACTGTACTCCGGATCCTTGAAGATATACTTTAATTTGGAAGAGAAGGATGAAATGAGATCGTTAAAATTTATTAACTTAGATAAAGACTATAAAAGAAGAAGGAAGAAAAGAAATAACATAAAACAAAGGTGACCATAATACTCCACAATTTATTGTCGCACGCCTAAATACACCACATAATAAATGTGTATTTTTGTGGTTTCAGGATTTGGAATCACTAGGTAATTCATTTCTTCAACTTAATGGTCAAATTTCTCTGTATGAATTTCACTAAATCAGTCAAACATATTGGAAAACACTGCATTACTTTTTAGTACAGCATATATTTTTTTAACCCATTCCCCGCGAGTGACTCATATATGAGCCGTGCCTTACACACCCACAGCGCGGGTGACTCAAATATGAGTCGCCGTGTTTCTCCCACCGCTAGTGCATACATACGCGCTGAGGAACAGTGAAAATCATACCAAAATTATTTGGAATCTTCATCCTATCGACATATATCGATACTTATCAAACATTATTTGCCATCTTGTAAACAAACACAAAATAATAAAAGTTCTCGTATCATCCATTATCGCTCAGCTATTCGAATTCTCAAACTCAGTTTAAGCGTGTAGAATGCAAAATATAGAGTTAAATTTAATGTCAGTATTTAAAAACTTGTAAATAGTATACATTAGTCTCAGAAATCAGCGCCCGCGCAGACTTCACTCTAGTACGTATGAATATCACCACAAATGGTGCAAGTGTAGCGATGGTGTAGAATACTATTGTTTTCTCTCATGTATAAATTTGTTTACATTATTTTATAATTACGGTTCTGATTTCTGTATTTGTTTATGTTTGTGAGGATACTTGAGAATCCTTGCTATCGATTTCTTAAAAACAAATCATAAATTTTTTGCATTATCGTAGTGTAAAGTCGTAAACTATAATGCCGCCAAAGAGTGCCGCGTATGAAAGATGTCATGCGTATTTATGAACGTGATCAATGGGTTAATAGATAATAAATACGCTTACACAGAATATGCATACACGTTTGTCTTTTTTTTTATTCCTACTTCATTACATACATATATTTTATTATAATTTTCAACGTTTGCCAAACTGCAGAACAGATTTACGACAAGGCTTGTAATATTAAATAGTAATAATGTTTAATGTTTAATCAACAAGAAAATAAATTATAATACAACATATATATATATATTATAAAGGAAACAAATAATTATATGAGATTGTGTTTTTTAACGTTACATGTTAAGGTGGTCACTGGGGTCTCTTTATTTTGTATAATATTTAATAAGTCTTTATTTAGCTAATTAATATTCGTGGCATAACACATTCTCTCGTTCTCTCACCGTACACATAGTATACGATCGGTACTATCACGGTTCGACCCGATGATCTGGTAGAATAGCTATGGTGTGGGTCAGTATTCATATTTACGTTATGTATCATCTCTTCTGCAATTAACTGTTACTTTTTTGTCAACTGAAAGATTTCACATTTTGTAAATAATTTATTATAATCATCTTTATACAACACTTTGTTCTGTTATCTATTATAAGTTTTAAGAATCTTAGTCATAATTGCTTAATTTTTTCAAAGTGATTCAGTCCGTCGGGCAAACGCCTACCTACCCCTTGCAGATCTATCTTGACATTATCTGTCCATTTACGTATCATCTGCTCTCGCTATATGTCTACCCACTGTAGCCTCCTTGCTCTCATCTTCCTTGGGATATCTGAGACGATATACCATTCCCAAGGTTCCAGCTTTGCTAATATCATCAATTCTCCGGCTGGGTTATTACGTATTTGTTCGTAGTATACATATATCTACATATAATAAAAACGTTCAAATTTCTCCAACATCAATTATATTGTAATGGTAATTTATAAAACAACAATTTAAAAATATTATTTCATTTTTATTTGGAATATTTTAAATTAGTAACTACACACAACAAGTATGAAATAATTTTTTTCAGCACGAGCAAAGCCCAGTGAGGCTGGCACTATATATATATGTGTTTAAATGAAATCATCATTAGCGACATCAGTATCGACATCAGCTATGATGACAGATTAGGGAGATAAATAGTCAGCCAGAGAGATCACAAATACACAACAGAATCGCCCAGAAAACTCTACACAGAAAGTTCTAAACTTCTGAGTTTAAGTAAAATATTGTTATAAAGCTATGTTCGTGGTTATGTATTGGCTACAGATAAGGTAACCGCCTGCAAGGCTTAGCAAACCTGGAAAAGCAATCGACTATCGCCTGTAGCTTTCTGCCAGCTTACTTTAAAAGAGTGGATTATAATTTAATCAATGGATTTTGTTCTACAATAAAAGAAAAGAAATGTATCTCACACATTTCAATGAGCATAATATGAATTCTATCGACTCGTCGTTTGGTTCTGGGATATTGACAGACGAGGCATCATTTTCTATATAAAAGTACTTCCATATATTATTTAATAGTTATATCATTTGTCATAGTATTCTGACGTGGTCGTCAATTTTTTAGAATAATAGAAATAATGCTCTTCAAAATTTGTCAATGTCAAATATTTCGTAAGCTCCACCAACTTCTTGCATCATCCAATCATTATATATCTCATATATTTTCTAATATGTAGACGCCAAAAACTGTGTTTCTGTTTCATTTCCTGGTTAAGATAATTAACCTACAGCACCTTTTCCATACTGGTCCACCGTGTTACCTGAGGGCATCAAGTTGGAATGCTTAGAGCCTTTTTGATAATGTGATCGCTGCCTCACACACGTCTATAAATAATGGTCCGTATCCATGGAATGAGAGACGATGAGATTAATATCAGATATTTTGTTGAAATAAATCTTAGTGCCATGTACACTTGCTGAGAATTTGATCTGAAGATACACTCAGAGATCAGCTTGATATTGGTAAAAAAGAAACAAACACTCAAGTCTGTGTATATGACTAATACTTATTCTCCAATTCTTAATCTGTAATTTGTTATATTTATTCTGAAAAAGTTAGACAAACTTATTATAAACACAAATTAAATGTTTTAATTAAAAAGATGTACATATAAAATCAATTTTATCTAAAAATATTGATGTTGATACCGGTATTATATATATATACCTTTCTAATTAATATATTTAATTAGTATTTTAAATATCACATACCTATGTTCTGAATAATTACAACTTCACAGTGCAAATGTGTTCTCTTTAATAAAACATATAATATTTTAAATGACTAACAGTTATTCCATGTAAACCAGAGCAAAGAGGTAAGAAAAACTGCTTCTGAAGATATTAAAATTCATAGTTACATGACAATATCAATCAATTGTTGACGTTTAACATACAACAAGCGTGAAGTGAAGTGCGAGAAGGCAAATATGTGAAATATATGAACAACGAAAGTCAATAGTTGTTTCGAAAGAACCTCACGAGAGCATAATCCCTCTCTCATATATTGTTAAGACAATCGAGGGTTTTAACTCAAGAGTCGAAAGTCTCATAATAAAAATCTTATCCGTGAACCCGGGCCAAAAGCAGAATGCAAAATTAGTGACTGAATCATCTTAACATTGAAATATTGTTTATTTTTAATTGATACTAGTGATGAGAAAAAATGCTACTCTCGACTCACTGGTGTCATTGTGAATGATATTCAATAATATCAACGATTAAAAACTGTGTCTGTGAACACAGTTTCATTACTAATATTCATGAGCCACACGACAGCACAAAACAAAAAAAAACATGATTTTGAGCATATTTACTTATATTATTCAAACTTTACTTACGTAAAAAACATATTCTAGCATATATATAATTTAATATCACCACAAAGAGATTGAAAATCCTTTATTTATTTTATTTTTGGGTCTATAATATAATATTTAGCATTTCGGGTCAAATGTGTAAAACGAAAGTTATTCTATACTTTTAAAATAAGCAATGTTATAGATTTTTAAAAATAGATTCTGTCAAAGAAACAATGTATGTTTTAGTTAGTTTTGACATCCTGAAGAAGATAATGGTATTTTTTGAAACCGGTAGATGTATTTAAACTCATTTTAGTGGTTAATTAAACAAAGATAAAAAATAAAAATACGAAAGTTATTCCTTCATGGATATATTCAATTCATATGCACATGCCCCAAACACGGCTCACAACTAAATATAAATAAAATAAAAAAAGGAATCACGTATCACGATATTCCCAGATATTTAATCACTGATAGTAAATGTGACTCGAGGATATCAGTGATTGACTCACAGTTCGTGATTTTGAGCTCATCATTAATCGATACCAAAAAATCATTCACTGATTATAATTAGTTTTAACTTTATAAAATTAACGGATGTTATATTGTATTTTATTTATAGATATTTTATATGTTACATAATTCTATTTCTCATATAAAAAAACACTTTAATAATAACATTTTATACAATAACAATAAAATTGTTCAAATTGCGTTTCATACACAGCAATAAAATTGGCAAAAAAATATATAAAAGGGTATGATACGCCGAGAATAGCTCGCCCGTACGCCTTTTGAAACACATCGCACTGGAATTAAAAATAATTGTTTGCATCGTCAATCATTTACCAGTCCATGAATTCTATAGGACACTCGTAATTTGATGAAGTGCAAGTGTTCAAAACAGTCGAAGCAATACCTCACATTGTCCGGCTTCGGTTAGTCCCGTTTCACTATAGTCCGGTTTGAAGTTTTTCAAAAAAAGGTTTTTCTTAGCCAACGATAACCGTTCTGATGAGACTGCACAGGACAGAACGGCTCAACAACTTTTAAAAATTATTGAAATGGTTGAAAAAGTGTCTGATCGTATTATGGAAGTCGATACCAATATCGAACGTAGCCTCACAATTCGCGCAATATAATATGAATTTTGAAAAATTAATTTTTATATAAAAACATTATAATTTTAAGTATAAACCATGGATTTTGTTGCTATTTAGTTATTTTGAATAAACATGTACATATGTATTAAACATACATACTTGTATGGAACCAATTATCGTTTTTTGTATGTAGTTGGTTCCTCGATTAGTGAAAAGAGTAACTCGGTTAAAAAAAAACTTTTTTTTTTCACCAGTCACATAAGTTGGGTAACGTTTGGGTAAAGTTAAGTTAAAAGTTAAACATGACGATAAAGTCAAACATCCAAGTTATGAATTGAGAATTTATTTTAAGATAGTTCTTCCGTTAAAGTCTCCATTAACTAGATTTCTTCCGAGGAATTGTTGAAAATTATTTTATACGGAAGTTTGTAAGAGCAAAGTTTCGGGAGGCTGTTCGACGTGATGGTACCTATATGCTTTTTACTTTTACTGAAACGGCACACTCTTAATGTTTAATAGAGTTTGGTATTAAGATTGAAGTTGTGTAATACTGTTTAAGCCGTGTTCGTTTAGGCATTATGATTAGTTTTAGGTGTTTTAATATATGCGGAAAGTCATAAGGCCAAAAGTAAATTTAGTATTTCAAATTTAAATTAATACTTTTTGGATTTCTGGGTATTCCTATTTACCTTCTTCTCTCAATTAAATTTCTGAGGTATGCATTATATACCAGAATGCGTCTTATATATTTAATCTTTTATTAAATTATGTCTATTGTGGACTTCTATTCTTGCACTCTGCTTATAAAATACTTGTTGACGTGTTTGATGGTCTATTAATTAAGACACTCGCCTAGGGATCGAATAGTCGAGGGTTCGAACCTCATTCCAGGAGACTGGTAAGTTGTGCATAGTTACTTAGCATAAGCATTTGGCTTAGCTTGAAAATATAGTGGAATCCAGATATTATAATCACGAGTAATATTATTAATCGATTATCGTTATCATTATCAGTCGGTCCCATAACCCTGTATATAAAATATATTAAAAATAATCTGCCTACTATAATCAAACTTCGGCTTTTGTTATCAATACGTGGATACAAAATATGTTGGAAATTCCTACAAAATGATCCTAAGGCGTATATGTGGCAAATCTATTTAAGACAGAGTAAAGAATGAAGAAATAAGAAAAGAATGTTAGAAATAAGAAAATAATGTTAAGCTGATGGTGAGTAAGATTAAGAAAAGGTCACTTAGGTGGTTTGGTCATATGGAACGGATGAATGAAGAGAGAATGGTAAGAAAGATAACCCCCGCAGGGAAACAGCGTGATGATAAGTAAGTAAGTAAGTAAGAATGAATGTAACACGCATACAGAAGAAGAAATTTCAGAAGCTCCTCCAACTTATGCCCAGATGCAAGATGCGCCACAAATTCTTCGACGCGGTGTTCAATAAGAATGTTAAGAGTAACAAACTTTGAAAATCACTATGAACATGAGGATTACATTCAGGTGTTAATAAATTCAAACAATGGACAACAATTAATGAATTTTTAAAATAAGTTTTATATTTTAAAAATAATTAAAAAAAATAGTTGTAATAGTCGTATTATTTTTTAATAAATTGTGTTGAATAATTATTTTTTTTATCTTCTACTTAATGTTTTCAGCCGGATATTGTTATCAAAAATTACAGGTCACATAAAAACTACAATAAGCGGATTCCACTGAAAAATTAGTATTGATGTGATACGAATTTTATGTGCGCTTCTCTATTAAAAAAAAACTGTTCATTTAATTGTAAATATTTTTTCCAGATATTTATTTCCATCCTTCTCCAGCACCACATCTCGAATGCATCTAATCAATTCATATCTCTCTTGTTAGTCGTCCAAATTTCACTTCCTTACTATACTCCAGACGTAGGGTTTCTGTGTACCTACAATTGATTGAGATATTTGTTCCTTTGTATTAATAGCGTTTCTGGCTTTGATTTTTTATCCAATGAACTTCTGATATTATATATTACTCTTCTTTTTCTTTATTATTTCATTATAGAATTGATATATGGTAGTCTTAATCACATGAGACAAGTTTTGTAATGCATTTCTTTCTATTATTTTATTATAACTTCCTAGGTATTCGAATATTTTACTTATTAATTTCCATAACATCTAGTGACCTGCAATGATTTAGATGTTGCTATAACTTTTGTTTTTATACTATTTATTTTCTTATAAAATTAGGTTGTATTCTATAAATATTTGATTTATTTATCTTACAATGTCTTATATACAACCAGAAATCATTAAACATAATAAATCCTAATAAAAAAAATGTGTTAGAAATCAAGTTCCAGCATAAAGGCAATAGTTATTATATTTTTTGCAAAGAATTTTCTTTTAGAATTAATTGATAAATCTTATCAACTTTGCAAGCACGGAAAACAACTTTTAAGAAAACATACTGCTTCAGAAACTTTGTAACTTGATAACCTTATATCCTTATATCTTGAAACACATATTGAAAAGCCTGTATAAAAGTTTTAACCTCATTTCCGGAAACAAAACAAACCTACCAACAGGAAGTGCGTGAAACGGGATGAAATACCGCGCATTGAGATGTTTACTTAAATAAGTGTGGATTTGTTTGTTAAATAAATGTTCAAGCTTAGAAGTATCCTATTAGATGTGTTAATTAAACACTTGCGCGTATATTATTTCCTTTACAACAAAATTAATTGTTAGTCTAGCAAGTAACTCTTACGAGAAACAATTCCTTAAAGGACTTCGAAGAGGTTGACGTGTTTATATACCTAGGTGCTCTCATTTCAAAACATGGAGGAAATCCGATGACGAATGGTAATAGCAACTTACGATGATCAGACTGACAAAGTTATGGATTAATTGGTCCATTCTAAGAATAATAAAAATCTGGTATTGTATGAATTGGAAACATAGCTATTGAAAGAAGGAATATGTTAAATGCCTTCCAGATGTGGTCATGGAGGCAGATGCTGCGTATTCTGTAAACTTCAAGGTTCACAAATATCTCTATTCTCAAAAATAATAAGTAGTAAAAGGATTCTTACATAGTGAAATAACATAAAATTATTTTTTTCAGGAAAACACATTGTTATTCTGAAGTTGTAGTTTTTCAGACCATAGTTCTGTGTTATTTTTAATACAAATTAAATGTATCAATTAGATAGATTTTTTAAATATTTTTATTGCCACCCGGACACGAACCAGGAACCCTTCCTATCCGGGAAAGTGCGCTTACCTATTACACCACGGTACCATAGTAAGATAACGACAATTTTGTCCAGTTTGTTTTTCGATAAATTAATTTAATCTGTATATATTTCTAATTGATACATTTAACATAAAATTAGTTGCACATTTAAAATATATATTATGTGATCAATTTAGGTTAGATATTCTATATATTTTCATTTTCATTTTAAGAGAGATGAATATTTTGAAACTTGATACATTTGATTGCTTGATTCATCGATTGTTTTTACTATGGTGCATGTACACTAATGATAGTTGTCTCTGAGACTCGTCTCGAAAGTCGCGTAAAGGGCAGTGTCAGCAATATGACACATATTTCTCTTAATCGACAAATTTCTGAGATAGAAAGATCAACGTCTCACCCATTCACATGCACAATTGTGCCTAATGGGGCCGTGTGGGAGAATATATTGTGGCCGCTGTGCGACCATATGGTGGCTGCTAAAATTTCTCCATTTTTTTTTTAAAGAGAGGCGTGTCAATATTTTTACTTAATAGTAGGATTATTTTTGAAATCGAGGCATTCAATTCTACAGGAAAACATATTTTTTGTAAAAATCCGAGAAAACACAATATTCTCAATATATGCGGTTATTTCTTAGTCTTTGGTTTTTGTAACAAATTTTACAGAATAAAAATATAAAATGATATGTTATAATACTAAAAAAACTAGTTTGCAATATAAGAACTTTATAACGTAAGAGTATGATAAAGTGTCAAGGATTACTCTAATTTAAATTGTTTACGTCTACAAATGAATCAATAATAATTTTGTTCACCTTTCAAGATAAACTATTAATCAACTAAGTACATATTCTTACTGTACAGTGTAATAAATTATGGTGGTTCTGAAAGGCAAATACCAAGTGCAAATTTATTGATGATAGTGAAGAAGTCCTACTTGCATACATTGTTTGGATGACGCTGACAATAGAGCGTCGCTGCATCGTTGCTAATTTGATGCGATGCAATTTTGTAACACAATATTTATCTACCAACATACTGTGATAGCCAGAGACTTCCAACTTTAATCAATCTTTCGTAGTAATTCATATTCATCAATACATAGAACCGTTTAAATAAGGCAATGTACTTTTAAGGATTGTGTTGATTGTATATTGTAAGTCACTCGGATAGAGCGACTGATATTTGTAGGTTATCAATATCAGAAGGATTTATTTGAGGTCAGTCTGAGGGCCCTGATCTTCCTCAGATTCTTACGCGTGTACATGAATGTCGCAGTGTATATTAATGTTACGGAGCGTGCGTGTGATCAGGTAGATGGAATAAAACAGGACTTACAATAAAATGGCGTTCATTGTCGAATGATGTACAAATAAATTTATATTGTTTGAAGGCTAAATTGCAAATTAAAGTTCATGACTAGCGAACCTCACTGGAAGTGGTTCCGAGAAAAGCATCCAAGAAGGTGGCCAGTGGAAAAGTGATCGTTTCAGCTGACTTCTCGAACCGATTGCGTCGCGATATATTGTTGTCTAGAGTTTCGGGCGGTACTAAACGGTGAAAATGGCTGTAAAGTCTGTCTGGTTTGACAGTCAGGTCTATGAGACACGAGCAGGTCCTCCACAGACTAAATAAAATAACATAAAAATTTCAAGTTTAATTGAATTCCAAGATAAAAATTTGATTTATTTAAATAATTTCACCAGGCCAGAATATTTAACTGTATAAAAATGCAGAAATTTAATAGATTCACAGCATACCATTATAGAGAATATTTTCAATAAATTAATTTCCCACGCTCAACCATAACACTAAGTAAAGTAAACATTTATTATAATTATAATTACAACTTTCAAATTATATAGAAACCTTATAGTTACGTACAACAATAATATTTCCAATAAAACGAACTCCCGCCATCATCAATAAAGCTAAAATAAGTATTACTTATTACAAACTCTTAAGAAAATATGCTATAATTATGCCAATGTTTCATCTAAAAGTACACCAAGTGTACCATCACACTTTCCTCTGCCATTGATTTTGTTGTTTCCCGCCATGTATTTCCATAGAATTTAATGATTTCGTCAGTCCAGCGTTTTATGACATGCAGAAAATACTGACATCGTAGATGACTCAATGGAACAATTAAATCCACATTTTCATCCATCTAGACCTGAGCGAGCATGTTGGGTCTAGTGAGTCTGCTGAAAAATTAATTTAAGACGTTTGCTGACGAAGAAATAGCCAGAATAATGTAGTCTGGTGCAATCAATTACAATTTGAAACTATAAATTATTTTTAATATCTTGAAGTCACGAAATGTGAGTGAGCGAAGAAAGTTCTGCCAAATAAAACTCTTGTCATTTACCTTGGCCATATCTGTAATGAAGATGGATAAGACGATGGTGACATTGAACGACAGAGGGATTAAGGCTGTCACGGCGTTTTTACCGATACAGTAAGGAGATGAAGAGGATACTGTTTAAATCGTTCTTCACCAGCATGTATACCTGCGAGCTCTGAATACTGTTCGGGCTGGCGCGTTATTGTAGCGCATCTACAATGTTTGCTGAAGGCCGTGTACATTAATTCTTTCCGCTTCTGAGACATCACGCAGTTCAGCTCAGCACCAACTTTCTAGTATAAGCAGCGCTCTCATAAAGAGCTGGCTCCCTACCTACCCTTCCTGAGGGTATTGACTGCAGAATTGCTACAGATATGATAGCGTATTAATATTTTCATTCTCGTCATTCTCGCCAAAACATTTTAGAGAACTAAGACATATCTTCGTCACCGAAAAGCATATCTCAGTTCTCTGTCAGAATTCAATAAAAAATATAAATATATATTACATATTTGTGTAACTAGATGATTAACGGTGCATAAGAAGGATAATGTCTAAAAACGAAAAAAGTTTACTAAATCAATTAAAAACGGAATAAGTCATCGTTATTATTAAAAATCGGAATTGTCTAAATTATTACGTACACTATTGGAGCAACATCTGTTTTTAGATTTTCGAGATTTTTCAATATTCGTTTTCAGTTCTGACGATGTTCAGCCACATCAAAATCAGAATTAATTGGATTACTAATTATTATGAGTAACGTTTTAGCGTCATGGTTCAGACTCTGACCTAGTGATCTAGAGGTCGAGGGTTCGTGCCTCATTCCAGAACACCAGCAAGTTAGTCCTATTTTCGAAAATAGTAAGAATATTGATATGACACGTATTCCGTGTACGCACGTAACGCACTTCTATTTTTTTTTAAAATGTTTACTATAATAAACTTCTCGGAATATTTTAGATAAGAAATATAGAAGGAAAAATCAATTGATGGTTCAAGTTTAAAATTATTTATATTTCTTGTCACGTATTATATTAAAGTTTTTTTTCAATTTTGATGCCATTTATAACGTTACTGAAGCACACGTTAAAATGTTTTTTTTTTTCATATTAACTGATAATATTTCTCAACTGAATTGTCTGCCTTACGTAAGACGAGAGATCAGGATATCCCCCGAGAATAACGAGGTGCTCTAGACCCCGTCCTACTTTCACAGCATAATCACCTCGCGATCTCATCGCTTGCTAATATATGATATTTAAATAAAAAATAATAAAAATTTCAATAATTTTTTTAAAATTTCATTAAATATCTAATAAGAAACTCAATACAATAATTTTTCTTAAATATTATCTTTTCTTTACCTTCAACACATCTGAGTAATACTTTCATCATCTTTTGAGAGGTGTAGTCTCTGTCATCAATAAGTATTATACAAAAAATGACAACTGATGATAATATCAATTGTCAAGTATACTAAGTGTAGAACTATTTTGATTAACATAAGTTTAGTTTATATTAATATCATAAATGTAACATATAGGTTCGACAATTGTCGCTAAAAATATTGTCGCTGTAGCATAGTTGGATAATGCACCTTCCCCGGTTAGGAAAGAGATCCAGGTTCAAATCGCGGTGGCGCAACAACAATATTTTTCGATAAAATTGATTTTATATGTATATCTTTCTAATTAATATATTTAATTCATATTTAACATAAGTTTAATTAGTTAAAAAAAAAACACATTAACAAAACATTCACCACAAAGTAATTGCCATCATACGTTTATATATGGAAATCGTATTTTGACAGGACTAGCATAGAACTGTTTCTAAATTCAATGTTGACCTCGGTGGGCTTATAATTTATATAATAGAATTTATTTTGATTTCTTCTACCGTGGGTCAATTTTCATCTGCTACAAAGAAAATTCCCTCGGGAGAATAACCCAAGAAACATTGTTTTAATGATTAATATCAAATAGCCATTTAAGTTCTTTATTTAACATCAATCGATTCCGAAACAATTTATTTTTTGTTATAATAAAACTCAAACAGGGGTTTTCAAAGATATTCTATATTTTAGTTCTTAAATTTATAATCTAAATAGTCCTGCTTCATATATTACAAACATAAATTAATTTATCATCTAATATCTTTGCTTGATTTGGCATTCATGTAACATATTAATTTTAAAAAAAAATATAGTTTATTATTTTCACTTTGTTCTACACACACACCAATTTATAAATTATATCATGACTAGTTTCGGGAAGTACTCGAGATGGGAAGGACTGCTCTTCCTGAAACTAGTCGTGATACAACTCGAAAAATTGCGTGTGTGTATGTTCCGTTTATTAAATAATCGTTGAATTATATAATTGATATCTTTATTAATTTTATAAATTGTTTTCAGGTAGATATTCTGTTCTATGTTTATAACTTTAGTGTAAATGTTGGTAAACTTAGTTGTTGTTGAACTTTTTTTATAATATAAATATTTTAAATTAACCTCCGGGCAAACATGTCTATGTAATGTAAACCTACACCACCATTCCTCTCACTCCCACTCTCTTTCCCTTATCCTTCTCGTGCTTCCAAACCGCTAGAACAACCCGACAAATTCAATTATTCCCAGCGGCATTACCCTGACTGTGGCCGAATAGCATTAACGCCACCACAACCAACTTCTAAATGCTCGTTTAATTCTAGCCACGTAGTGGAAATGTGTAAACTTCTCGCCCAGACTAACCCGGCCGTACCTTAATATGCTTGGTTTTTTTTAATAATATTCCAAATTACTAAATCTAATGTTAGGCTGGACAGAATAAAACGTCAGGTATAATAAATGTACAATATTTATTCAGCTGGTGCATCACTTACATGAAAACACGTAAATTAGATTCGTAATATGAAGGTTTCTTTTTAACAATATTTTTTATCTGTACTTTAACGGAAAATCTATTTAAATGGTAGTTTAATTTATTTAGCTCAATAAGTACATGCGTAAAAATTCGAAAGACAACGGTTCAACCTTCGCATTTTAATAAATTTAGAAATATACCCAATACAGTAGTAAATTAACAATATAGGTCGCTAATTTATGATCAGAGGGATATGCAATGATTATAATGATCTAACTCCATGCTTTGAACCATCTTTCGTATTCGGATATTTCAATATTCACCATAGCTGAGAGTGAAGAATGAAGGAATTGAGACAGTGCCGTGGCGTGAAAAAAACAAAGTTCTTATGTGAGAATACTAGTTTTATTCAATACAGATTATAATGAAATGCGCGTTTGCAATTTACGTACGAAGTAGAAAGTTGGAGTAAAAGCTGTTAACGAACTAGAAACCGGTAGAGAAATAACTTATGCAGCGGGGCGTTCGGCCGGCCCGCTACGTGGGACTAGCCGCGTCGGTGTACCGCTTTTTGCGACGTACATCGTGTTGTCAGTTTGAAGTTTGTAAGTGTTTCCAGCTCACCGTACACCCACAAGAAAAAGGACTAAAATTGAATTTATATTAAAGAATCTAATAGATATTTTGAATACAAATTAAATGTATTAATTTATAAGATATACACTGTAATGTTATAAATACGTTCGTGTAATTAAATTATTTAAAATAATAAATTCGGTTGGGAAGAAATTTTCAAATAATGAAAAGACATATGTATCAATTTGAAAGTGCAACATATAAGTTCTAAAATTTGTCGTCAACTCACTGTGTTAGTATAGCATAATCGGTTAATGCATTTCCCCGGATAGGAAGAGATCCAGGTTTGAATCCCATTAGCGACAACAATATTTTTTCGGCAAATTGATTTTATATGTATATCTTTCTAATTAATACATTTAATTTGTATTAAAAATATCACAGACCTATGCACAATAGGAATGTGTTCTCCGCAAAATAATAAATATTTATAACGAGTTTCCATTTAAAAAAATAAATTTATATAACTGATGTTTTACGCAGATACTTAAAATGAATATTTAAATAGTAATTGACTGAAGCTATCCGTATTTTTCGTTGTTTTCCCGGTCATCTATCAGTATCGATACTCATAGCTTTATAAACCATGCGGTCTTTAATAGTTTTCATCACATTTCATGAACATATCATCTAAATCAGCCATATTTTTATAATTTTGTCCAACTAACCAATCCATTGAACATTGTTTTATAAACTTTTCCCTTTAACTTTTCTAGAATTCTCAAAACATTTTACAAATACCTCCTAAATATAAACGCAATGAATTCACCTTTTTTAGGAATCTAGTATTAAATGTAGTAATATATACATATATATACAGTTAAATATAAATAACATTAATCTAGAGAATCTTATTGTGGTGGACCACGTAGAAATTCCTCCCCCCCCCATTAACAGCTCTCGTGTCTGCGAGATCTTGGGAAAGTGTAAAGAGTATAGTCAGTAAGGCGGCTGTTCAGAAACGACGAAATGCGACCCTAGTCATGACGGACCGATCAGAAAGAATAGAACCACATAAATTATCATTATTAAGGAGAACACATCCTTATTGTGAAGTTGTAATTATTCAGAACATAGGTCTGTGATGTTTTAAATACTAATTTAATGTATCAATTATAAATATATACATATAAAATCTATTTTATCTAAAAATATTGTTTTTGTACTGCCGGGATTCGAACCTGCATCTCTATTTCCAATCCAGGGAAGTATACTACCAATTGTATTATAGCGTCTGCAGTCGGTTTACTCAAAGGTATTTGAGATTCCGTAAAAACAATGTAGATGGCTTTCAAATAATGGAACGACAGATGTATTAATTTGAAAAACATATAGGTTCGAAAATTTATCATGCGCTATAACACAATTGGTAATGTACTTCCCCAGATTGGAAATAAAGATCCAGGTTCGAATCCCGGTAGCGCAAAAATAATATTTTTCGATAAAATTGATTTTATATGTATATATTTATAATTAATACATTAAATAAGTATTTAAAATATAAATTATCAGTCAAAACAATGTAACAACATAAGATTATTGCACGCATACAATTTAGTAATATTTCATGTATAATTAAATTATTAAATAAGAAGGTATACAAATTCATCTTTATTTTAATTATTAGAATTGGCATAATTGACGTATTATACAATAATCTCTACGACAATAAATTCAAATATTGTTAATATAATATACTGGTCTAAATAAGAAATATATAAAATTGAAAATTGAATTTTAGGCGTATTCTAGTATAATGTGTCTATTCTAGAATAATTCATCATATATACAAACAAAGAATACAGCTTTTATATTTCTAAAATAAGATTCTCATTAGTGACATCTGTGTTATTTCAGGGAAATGAATATCAAATTTTCAAACCATACATGGCGACAGTGAACTTGTAGTTTATACTCGAAGTGTTTCTACATATTAACATATATACAACTTCCAAAAATTTGATAGATATGGAGGTTGATTTAGTGGAATGGTGAACGTTACCCTGTAATACCCATACTTCCCATATAATATAATATAAATAGCTACGTCTCTATGAGATATCTATAATTTGTTTGATAATATATTTCCCAATTTAAAAAATATGATCATATATTTATTTTAAAGAGAACACATTATTATTTGTGAAGTTGTAATTTTCTCAGAACATAGTTCTGTGATATTTTAATATATATATAGTATAGTTTAGTATAGCTTTCTAATTGATGCATTTAATTTGTATTGATAATCTTTTCGTAAAATATTCAAGTGATTTTATCTATAAATAACTTATATATTCACGAATATAACCATTTGAGTTTATTATTTAAAACCAACCGGACAACAAATAAAAAACTGAATTAAACCATGAGTCCTATAACATAACACTTTAGTCATTTTTTGATCATTAGAGTAATTTTTCCCTAATTATCATGATATTTGGTATTAATTTATATTTTTCACTGACATCTTAGGTATTGGAATAATTTACAAAAAAAAATCTTTGGATAATTAATTGAAACATAGTTTAGTTTTTTTATACTACCTGTCCAGTATTTTATACAGTTTACTCAAGTGGTAATATATTGAGTTATTTATATTAATTATTAATATGTCTAACCACAAAACTATTTCTTTATTATTTGTAAGTAAATATTTCTTTTTATTTACAAAATATGCTTTTGAAACAGAATGTGGAATTTTAGAACTCCATTCTAGAAGCATGATGGAAAAAACATGAAAATAATTACATTTTAAATTTTCAGGAATCCTGATAAACCTACACCATATAGTGTAATACACCAGACTCGAATGCACCAGACAGCTGAAGAAGAAAATCACATACGGACGAATTGGATAAATCTAAAATAACCGACTACCGATAGATTTTAATGCCGATGATAATTACAATATATGTATTGCTGTTGCAATTTTTTTAAAGTATTTTTTTAATATTTAGAATTAAAAATGTGGACCCGATATATGAGATACTTGTATAATCCATGAAATTTCTACTTGGTTGAAACGGCAATTGGATACCTTAATTGGAGAAATGTGGATAGTAGTCTCGTGTCAATAATTACCGTCAGTGAATTGTACATTTCAGCATTTAGTCACAAAATTAATCTACAAATACAAATTGTTATAAAATTAATTATTTACGAGTTTCCGGGTCCGATGGTAATCTGCTATTTAAAACTCATATTTTTAAAAATAGTATTACTTTATGATTTAATTGGTTCATTATATTAGTGTTACGGATACTAATGAACAAGTCTGACTCCAAGATCGCTCTTCAGACATCCCAGTACAGATCTACTTTATTTTTTTAATTAAAATATGCAGAACAGTGCAATTTAAAAAATATTTTTTAACCATGTTTTTTAATTTAAATTCTGGTTATTGAAAAAAATGGATACTATGTCACTCTACAACAAATTTAACAAGATAAACAAGGATTAACTAAGCTAAAAAAATAATTTTCTGACAGTAAAAATGTCCTGGGGAAATATTCCGATGGCATCTGTTTTTTTTCGAAATATTTTTTTATTTTTTTATTTTTTATCATACCTTCTCTTCTTCTTTTGCAGCCTCTTAGGATATGAAAATCCACGATCAAAAGTTGAAGGGTGCCACCCATCCCTTGATTTCAGCTGTCGTTGTCTCGTCTATTACGCACTCGCCCCCGGTAGGCTTGATAGATTTTGCAGAACTGCTCATTTACGTTTTGGTCTTCCCATCGTTGTCGTTCATGTTAGCTTACATACGAGGGTTTTGTTGATGTTACGGGCATCATCTTCTCAAGATTCTAAGGCCTACAATGTGCTTTATTGCGCTAAAGTTATTTTTATTTTCACAACAAAACTTTGTACTACACACACATTGGGTTATTTTCACTACTAACTTCTCCACTCGGTACCATATAAAGGATAATAATGAACAATTTGGAAACCGTTTAAATAAAAAAGGAACTAAATTTAGAAAAAACACTAATTAACAACATAACATTCCCTAACACTTCGCCTTTACTGAACATATTGCCGTTAATAACCAAAACCTCCCCCCTCTTCTCAAGCCTCACCCATTGCCCGAATAAACAACAATACTATATTTAATTTAGTTATCACCTGATGATGAGGGGGACTGCACCATTCCAAACTAGTCGCGAAAATAATCCAACGTGTGTGTAGTACAAAGTTATGTTGTGAAAATTAAAATAAGCAAATTTAACCATAAAGGATCATATCAATCGCCATGTCAATTAAAAATATTAAAACACTAAGCTTCATACAACAGAGTGATCGAATGTATCAATGTTGTTCACAGTTTAATCTTAAATTCAATGACAACACCCTCAACGATAGTATTTTCAGTAAAAAAAAGTAACAGGCGATTCCTTATTTTATCACATTATTTATTTCTAGTTGAATAGCATTTACATTGATTTATGCTAATGTAATTGTTCAACTCAAAATTATTTGGCTCTGGTAATAACGTGAGATTAAGCAAAATTTCACTAAATACTCGTGTAGACATTATTAAACATAGTTTGAATTTCTGCATTGACTCTTCTAATAAACCAATATTAATAATTCAGAAATTATAACCACAGGAATTGTCAAGACTCGCAGATTCCACTGTAATGATAATTTTGCACAAAATAAAATTCAATGGTTAAAAATTTGCATAACATTAATCGTTCCTTAAAATATAAGAATGATAGATTCAAAGTATTTTTCGCAAATATTATTTCATTAAGGAGAACACATTTTTTGCTGTGGAGTTGCATTTTAATTTTTTCTTTATATTTTTCTGAATATTTTAATTTGTATTAAAATTCTACAGAACTATGTTCTGATAATGCAACTTTACATAAAAATATATTTCCCAAATATATAAGTGTCCCAAAAGTATTTTTCATATAAAAAATTATGTCATAAAATAGTGGATGAATTTATTTCTTAAAAATTATGTTTTCTAAATATGTTATTCAGCCGAAACTCTTCTAAACGGGGGGCAACATTTCTGAAAACTGTTCGGCACGTATTCTCCGTGATCGCTGCCATTTTTTCTTGGATATTTTCTTTTAATTGGTCCAGTGAGGGAGAATTGTTACTGTATACCTTCGATTTAAGATAGCTCAAAAGAAAAAAGTCAATTGGCGTCAGGAAGTCAGGGCTAAAGGAAAAATTTCACAAACAACTAAAACACTCTCCATAGCGACTGAATTACCAAGGACGCGACTAGCGATCGTAATACCCCACGCCCCTCTCCCGCTCATTGCGTTGGTACAGCGAATGAACCAAATTGAAAAATCTTTCGAGACATACTGTAATTAATGTTTCCTAATTTAATAAAATTATGTAAACTTTGGCGTATCGTATGGGGTGTTACTCAAATGTATTAGAGATTCTCCACAATATAAATTATATTTCTTTTTAAAATGGAATAATAGATGTATTAATTAGAAATATTACAGAATATAAGTTTAAAACTTGTCGATAATGTTTTCGGTTGCTATAGAAAAATGAGAAAACGCGCTGCCATGGATAAGAAGAGGTCCAGTTTCGGATCCCGATAGCAAATAAATACTTTTTTCTGTGTATAATTTTAATTGATTCATTTAATTTGTATTATTATTAATTCAGCTTGGGCTCGGTTTTAAGGGACATAATATTATTAAACCCTCCATCCCTTAATACAATCTTAATCTCCATTATCTATTTAGGCAGAACAACTCGATACAAGTTTGGGTAGTTTGGTGACTTTCACACCTTTATTAGTAACAAAGCTTATCGAACTTTACTTCAACCCTCTGAGGCTTAAATTTCAAACATCCTTCGGTGGCTTTCGTGGAAGTAGGTAAATTCAATGTTTATGTAATTAAAGCTTACTGATTGCCAACACTGTTAATTAGCGAACAAATACAAGTTACTTATTAATTAGAGAAGAGCAAACTTAACTTGTAAAAGAAACGCGAACTACTTAAAAGTAATCATACGAGTATACGCGAAAAGTTTTTATTGTTAATATGTTTTATCTATACATGTGTATTATTCAAATAAATGTGTGATCCGTTCTCAACACGTTTTAACCGATCAAAACTAAATTTTGCATACGCTTTAGGACCTTGCGCAAAATACAAGCATCCCCTATCCCACGATATAAATATGTGGTGTATTGAATGCCGTTCATTGAAAATTTTCCTCAATTATACTCTAGGACCCTGAAGAAAATATAACATAGTCACCCCAAGCCAATATCCCATATATCGAACCGTCCCCTTGATTGGATCAAATTTTTCGTACATTCTTACTATTAGGTATTGCGCAAAACAAATCACATCCTACACACACCCATATATATATATAATTATATTTATAATTAAAATTATTTGGTGAATAAAAAATAGAATAAAGTTCACAACAAATAAACGTGTTCCCAACATTTTTGATTCAAAGGATAAATAAACAAATTAGTGAAAAAATGTCAAGTAGGCTGACCAAACCCTGAATGAGAAATAAGGGCAGGGCGTAGCTGAAATTGGCCCGAGGAGCCTTCATTAAGATGTCTTCTTTATTGTGGGACAGAGCGCTGAATCTATTGCTTAGGTGGCAAGTGACTACATGCTATAATTTTCCTGTATATGTGTAAGATTTGGATATTGAAAAAAAGCTTTTTGAATACAATTCTATAAGAGAAACGGCGCCGATTACAAATGACGAAGTTTTAAGGAAGCACAACGTGAAAAGCAGTTCCTAAAAACTATAAAATAAATAAAACTGCAACAGAAAACTTCTAAACAAATGCTGCATCCACAAGCTGGTCATGAAACAGCAGTTTAAGGCAAAGGTTTAGATAGAATAAGGATTTATTTGCGTAAAATACTTTCACCAATGGCCAGGTATCGAAGGTGGGAAGTATATTTTTCAGATGTCAAAGAATTTGAAGTAGTTTGGTAGAATTTTTTGAGAATACGGCACCCAAAAGTAGAAGACAAATACCTTCATATAAATTATATGCTTATGATGATGTAAAATATAAAATATAAGTCATATCATTATGTATATTATTTTTCATGTTTCCTTAATTTTCTGCGAATCGGTTTTGATAAATCTTCTGCCTTATGTCAATGTAATATTTTTTTTAAATGCGTACACGGAATACGTGTCACATTAATATCCTTACTATTTTTTAACTAAGCTAAATGCTTGTACTATTAAAATAGAATTAAATGTATTAATTATAAAGATATACATTTAATTAGTATTTAAAATATCACAGACCTATGTTTTGAATACTTACAACTTCACAATAAGAATGTGTTCTCCTTAATAAAATAGGATTAACTCGATGGCCTCCTGAAACGAGGCCCCAACGCCCAACCACTAGATCTCTAGGTGAGTACCGTGACCATTAGACTACAAACACGTAGCAGCATTAATATTATGGTCCCTGTCCAAGGATGAGATTTTTTTCTCGAGACAATCTATGAGATATGTATTATGTACTCGTGAAATTATTTGGAAACAACTCTTAACTTTTGTAGTCCACCGTGTACACACCGAGTCTTAGATTCGAGTACCGCCACTTGTCACTAAGATATTGTTTGATATTTATATTGTCTCGCATTTTACTTACTTAACCATTATTGTTTGTGGTTCTGATTTTGTTCATTCGTGTATAGGGTACTAAAACTTTAACTTAGAACTTATTTCATCGTGTTTCATTCCGTGACAATGTACAATTTGTACCCACTATAGGTGTAGTATTTGAAGACCACGGTGCCATGAGTCTCGTACTAGTGATGGACTCGGCGCAGTCGACGTTGGTGTTATTTGAAGAGCTGTGCATTAGCTGTGAAAAATTGATAGGATCTTTAGCTTGTTCTATTATATAGCATAGCATTATACCATGAGTGCTGCATGTCCTATGTTTGATGTCACATTCGTGACAAGATTTCGATTCATTGATGATTTAGTATATTTGCTGAATCCTAAGGTGTTTCTTAATAAAAAAAATGATACTGACAAAGAGTCATAAGAACAGAATAAGAAATCGGTTCCCTGGGAGGCAGAAAAGTATGAGAGGTGTTACTAGCTATAATTATATTACATTTGTAAAATAAATTACCATAGTTCATTTAAGGGTATACCAGCAAGTAAAAATAGGTATCAGCGCCCCAGGAGATCAATTAGTTCTTCAATTATTTACAAAGCCTTTAAATTATTAAATGAAACTCAATTTTCTACCCTTTCATTTTACTGTAGACTCATTTGCTTTGAAGTACAAATAGTCTGACTGTTACTGGTAGCTATCGGTTTCACAGACAATTGATTGTCGTTCCCGAGTTATAAGTACTCAGGTTAGAAACAAACGATTTTAAAATTCATAAGATATTTTAAAGCTTCACAATACAGTTAATAAATTTATATTATTATTAAAATAATTTTGTTTGATGTTTAAAAAATATATTTTACCTAAATCTTAGAGATAAAGGTCGATCTGCATCGATTGACTTAATATTCTCTTCGTAAAAATGCAGAAAAAAAACTTTTTAATGTAATGACAGCCGTTGTCTACATAGTGTCCTTTATTTATGCTCTAAGCATATAACATATTGCATATTCACAACGTTTTAATTATACTTCGTGATTTTAAGAATGATCAGCTGAGTTGTTTTGATTGTTTGAGCTAATTATTATTATTTTAAATAAAGAGATGCGTACACGAAATTTATGCTTGTGCTTTGAAAATAAAAATAACTCGTTGGTCTCCTAAAACGAGGCTCGAATCCTCAACTACTAACGAGATTACTAGATCAGCGTCAGTGGCGCAACTACAAAAATCAGGCCTAAATGCAAAATGGAAAAAGAGCTCCCTATATACACATCCCGATGAATACGAGGATTTATTAATTATTATATTTACGGTAGTATAATGTCCATTTACCGGTTTGTTACTTAAATAATTATATCTTTTAATTTTTGTCAAACCTAAATGTCATTTATATACACATTTTCGCTTTATAGTGATGGTCTAGTTTCTAACCTAACCTAGCCTAGCAGGGGACTACTGTATATGTATATCGATAATGTTTGGCTGCATTGTTATAGATATGCCGCTGGCTTGCATCTTAACCACTAGACCGACAAGCTACAGTTAGTAAATGCATAAAACATAGGTCTTCAACAAACAATAACAACAATAGTTTTACTTTTGAAATTAGCAAAATTAACGCAATATTGACATAAAAAATGGCTGCTCATATCAATGAAAAGATCTATACATCATTTAAAGCATTGCGGTATTATGTTACAAATTACATATAATTAAATTATAAAAACAGAACTGTTGCATTTTTTATTTAAAACGCTTTATTTAAAGTATTACGCTTAGGCGTATGTGCGGCATATCCATTTATGACAGAGTAAAGAATGAAGAAATAAAGAAAGAATGTTAATCTGATCTTAGTATAATGAGTTAGATTAAAAAGGATCACTAAGGTGGTTTGGTCATATGGAACTGATGAATGTGAAGAGAATGGTAAGGAAGATATATGACACAAGTATTAATGGCACCAGTAATAGAGAACGTCGACGAAAGACTTGCCACGATCAGTTAAACCAGATAATGAAGGATGATCCTTTTAGAAGCCTCAACTAACGACGAGCTTATATGAGAAGATATACGAATGTGGATGAGGCGAGAACTGTGTGTCAGGACAGAAGAGTGTGGCGCTCTATCGTCTCTGCCTACCCCCGCGGAGAAACGGCGTGATGGTAAATTAGTTATTTAAAAATTTTATTAAATCCTATGATGAGTTTCAAATACAAGTAAAATGAAAATTTTGGTATTTATCTATTACCATATTTTCCATTATTTTTTGTAAAAAAAACTTTCTACTGTGATTTCAACACGCAAGATATCTGAAGACTATATTTATATAATGTTATTTATCCAACTAAATGTATACAAAAGTAAACAAATTCTATCAAGCTGGTATTGTATTTTTTACTACGAAAGTCAGTACAATTTTTCCATAACATTTAAATTAACACAAGAGATGATACGTTGTTTGCAAATACGAACACATTTTTAAGAAAATATCGAAATAAATTTCCCTTTCTTTATGAAATGTAGAAAAAGCTATTTGAAAGTTTGGCTGAATAAGAAATCTGTTTTCATAAATTCGTTACTTTTAGGGGAGCCGTGAAAATATCTTTCGGTGTTTATTTTCGGGAAATCCCGCGACGAATATTTTTTGCGCCCCGTAAACTTCCCCAAAAGACTTTGCGAAAGGCGTCATGTCTAAAAAACGTCAAAAGGGAATACAATGCTTGTTGCCAAGTCAGCCGAGCGTGATTTGAATGCAAATTGTTTGAAAACGTTGCAATTATTTTACTTGCAAATCGAGTGAATGGAATATTTTTCTGTTGCTGGTGAGCGATTTCAAAGTGAATTTCTTGTAAATGCTAATATAACACACTATTCTACGGAGCCAGTAGCAGCAATTTTAACAGAGAACTAATACTATTTCAAAACTGAATGAAAATATTATTCGCGAATATAAAATGTAAAAAGTACAATTACCAAGTTTCTTAACATTTATACAAAACCATTCACCGACCTCATAAACATCTCACATTATCGTTGTAAGTGAATTAAATAAACACATATTATGACCGCATTCTTTCCACCTAGAAAAGAGGTTTGAGTTTGGCATACTTGAAAGTTAAGATAACAGTGTTATCAAATTCTACAATTGTAAGAATGTAACAAACACAACAAAATCACCTAAGTTACGTGAAATCGTTAGCACATTGACTTGGTGAACACATTGTTGAAAGCTATTTTATCGGTGTTCAGTTGCATTTACCAGCTGCTAATTAATGATCAAAATATAAGAAATATAAATCGTGTATGGTTTTTCTCGATTTTATTGGATATAATCAAATCTCGGAGGCTGGCGTGAGTTTCGGGAAGTTCACAAATAAAATATTACTTGAGACATTAGGCTAACATGAGACATGTGTGGGTATTTTGGAAATTAAATTTTGGCTATATTATAACGATATAACCACTGATTATTTTGGTTCTATATCGGAGAAGAATTATTTACATATAATTTGCTTGAAAATAATCCTAATTTTATTTTGTTGTCTCTTAAGTAGGTATTTTTTGCAATTGCCCAAAACGGTGTCCTATTGTACTGTTAACGCATATATTGTATATCAGAATTTTTATATAGTTTCATGTTTATTTGTGCATCTGGAATAAACCAATCAGTTTTTTTATTGATTTAAATTGTCTATATCCATTTGAGCTTAATCCATTTGAGTTGTCTGTCTATGATGAGAACTAGGTACATTATTTAAATTGCTATTTGAACCATTATTTAAACCGTTATTATGACTATTATTATGTTTGATTGTAACGATTATTGGTGACTGATTATTCGTAACTCTTCCGCTAATCACTGGTATACTAGAACGTAAACCTCCAACAGTTAAATCTTGGTTACCAATTATCGTTAATTCTCAACTACTAATAAACATTACAATCAGAGTCACATAACGATTTACCATTCCTATTAAGTATTTTGTGTGCTATAGATCAATATGTAGTTTATTTTATATTTATATATCCATTTCATAAGTTTTTAGTCTGATTTTTCAGTAGATAATGCTATTTTTATTTATTATCTTTGTTTTATTAACCACTAAAATGAGTTTAAATACATCTACCGGTTTCGAAAAATACCATTTTCTTCTTCAGGATGTCATAACTAACTAAAACATATATTGTTTCTTTGACAGAAGAAAACAAAGATAATAAATAAAAATATGAATCTTAACCACAAAGATAATATTGCTGATTTTAAAAGGATAATGCTATTATTTTATTTAATCAATTTAGAAAATTTGCTGTTGTTTCTCCAATATGTCAACACGCCTATGTTATTTAAATAGTATTTTATAAATTTTCCGAGATCATCTCTGTATAAGTTAATTTATACAAAATTATATATATATATACTAATAAAAGTCGATAAAATTAATTACTGAAAGTCATACCACTTCTGAATGTTTTACTCCGAATGGAAACGTAAATTGTCAAGCGAATAAACCTTGACAGTTTGTCGAATACTAGTTAAGCCAGCTCACGCACGCAGGGTTTAAAGTCGACATCTCAAAACAGTCAGGCTTAGAACTTGACACCTCTGTACCGTTGGTGGTGGTTTTGAGGATTTTCCAACGTTTATCGCCTACACCAAAGCGATCGGATTTATTTCTCGGATTAAGAATACCTACCCGATATTTTCAATTATTATTTTATGTCGATTAAATTTCATAACATGATGAACATGTTATGTAAAGTTGTTTTTTGTTCAATGATTTACAATTTACAAACATAATCATAATATAAAATCATAACATTATATACAAGTTGGGCTATAAGTTTTTACCGCTTCTGCGCGGAAACCGCGTGAAGGAGAGGCACGCGGGTGACAGCGTGCGGGAGTTTGGTCTTTGGAAATTTAGTCGCAATGGATGTAAAACAGTTTTTCAAGAACAACGATTATTATGTGATCATTTGGCGCCTGTTTTGCGCTTACTACCGATTACACAGTGTGAATCCAAGTGTTAATTTAATTAAATCGTGGCTTGGGAAGTTAAAAGAGACCGGTTCAACGCTAAATAAGAAGAAAATCGGGCAGCCACGGAGCATGAAAAGCAAAGAGAATGTTGCGAAAAATGAAGATCTGGGCTTATTGACTAGCAAGCGTTTTGCTGCTATGGCAATACCAATATCAACTGTGAGTCGAATTTTGAAACTGGACTTAAAGTTTTAGTAAAGATGCAGAAAACTGGAGCAGTCTCAGATGTAATATTGTTTGATAGTAAAATATATTAAAAAATTATATATTTTTATATTAGTATCTCGAAAAATTATTACCCCAAACATAAATCTTCTAATGAAACTTTAAATTTAGCAATGTTGTGCTTCTATAATATAATCCTTATTTATTGTTCTATGTCGCAATACTTAACTCTGTTGGCCATTATTAACACCAGAAAATATTTATTAACTTCCATAGAATGCGCTATCTGTCCGTTCCATTTCTCCCACACATATCTCTGAAATGTATAGTGGTGCCATTTCACGTAGGCTTTAAATACCGTTAGGCATATTTTATAGTCTATTCTCTCTTGGATTCTAAGCCAGAGAAGGCAATCTCTTAGAAGAGGAGAAATGTGGAAAAATTTTCCCTCACTAAATATCAGTTGGGCTGCTGCATTGAATACAGACTAAACTCTGCTCAGCTGATGTTTAGGAAACCATTTTACATAATGTATTAGAATTGTGAAACGACCATATATATAAATAAAAAGATCACAACAATACAAGTAAATATATTTTAATTTATTTAAAAAAAATTGAGTAGTGGAGTTCATTATATATGTATGCATAGAAAACCATGAAGAATAAAGGAATAATTATGTCTACTAATAATATATAAACGATTTGTATCTATTATATATTATTAACAATATTTGAGTATGTCCAAGAACACACGATTACTGGATTTTTACCCCAAAGGCACTGTTATTACGACAAATTATAGATATCTCATAGAGACGAAGCTATTTATATGGGAAGTATGGAAGTATGGGTATTACAGGACTTACGACCTGTCTTAGGCTGGCTTATGTGATCACTTTACACAATGTAACATTCACCATTCCACCCAATCAATCAGAGGGTTGAGTCTATAGTATTTAAATAGGATTGAGTTTAAGGTCATTTAAAGCCACCTACCTCGTATCCTCATAAAGGTTATCATTAAATATGTTTACTATTAGATCTCATTATTTTAATTCGAACATATTTTATTTCTATTGAATTACCACGTCTAAGCAACTGATGAATTTAAATAATATTTTAAAATTAAATTCATTAATCACGTTTTTATTATGTACGGATTATATATTTAAAACATAGTTCAAATAAAAATTGTAGTTCACGTTATTATTTATTTAACACGATTTTATAATATTCTGCTAAAAGGATTTTAGCCATAAAACCAATTTATATATGAGATTACTTTTTATTATTATTTTTAATAAAAATTACAACAAAATGTGTGAAAAATAACACTACAAAATGTTAATGTTTTTTTAATGTCCACATTAAGAAGTTGATAAATTCACATACTTCATTACTTTTTGAAGCAATGCCTTTACAATACCACTGCCTAAAACGCGATCTAACCTAGAAGAGACATTAGTGGTCGCGGAAATTGTAATATACCTATATATATTTTATTTTTTTTCACAATGGTTATACAAACGTTATTTTTCGACCAACAGCAGCACGGCTGGGGATAAGATGGCGGATTTTTGATGTTTCCGGGCTAGACAAAGTCTGACGCGTGTATACGGAAGCCATGGCTGCGTTCAGTAATTTAAAAATGTAATAATCCGTGATCATCCAGATTTTTGTAAAAGGAAACGGGCATGTTTCCTTTTATTTTTTAAGAGTGGAGTTTTGTTAAGATGGCAGCTTTACACCGATGACGTCTGTTATGATGACTTCTTTTTTTCAATGAGATTTTTCTACCAATGTCATCTTTCTTTTTACGAAGGAGATTATTTATACCTTGGAGTTTATTTGACGATGGTGTGTCTTGTGCATACGACACTCTGCACTAATAGCGTATTATCACATGATGTAATTTGGATGTGAGTTCTTTGGTGTAGGCCACAACCGCAATTTCTAAGCCCTCAGTACCAGTATTGGAAGCAATAAACTCAGGAAAGTAGTGTTATCTTATACTGAACTTTGTGAGATGTAGACGATAATATGGGAAGACAATTTGTGAATCTGTAAAATTTTAGGGAGAAAGTTTATTTACCCTATCTATAAATATTGTATCTTTCCTTGTATGTATATTATCGCTCCGTAATTGTTTTGATTTGTTATATTGTGCAGCTAGCATAAATTGTTCGCAAATATGATAATCATTATTTGATTATAATTTAAATGCTTACTTTTAATTTTCCTAACATAAAACTTCTTTCAATGTTGGTAAAATTTATTTCCTTGTCTTCATATTTCAACATTTTATTTAATTGATTATTTTAATTTTCCACAATTGAAGGAAAGAAATCTAGTTGTTTAAAGGTGGGTAAGTAATTCTGATGTTGAGGCCCCACATTTCTCGTGTCTTCGATAAAGCTGTCGGTGAAGATCTGAGACACACATGTCCTACATCTAATAATATACTATATATATGTTTGTGTGTGAATATATATATTAAGGGTTTGTGTTGGAAATCAATATATTTTGTATTCAATATTTTAGTATACATCGGCACAGTGTCATATCTTTAAACGTCAACCAATACTATGGTGATACGAAACGTAAATTTTTTTTTTTTTTTAAATAAGGTTCGCCTTCCTTACTAAGAAAATTTATCGATTATAAATATTTATTTATTAAGCTTGTACATATGTATAGTATATTACATACAGCATGACGCACGAATTCCTCACTCCTGCAACAAATCCAACCAACGCAAGTTTTTTTTACATACATGGCCACATTATGCGTCAAAGTGATAGCCCAGAAAAAAATATTATTCTGGGCACAACTTTCGGCTAATGAATACTTGTAAGAGCGCAGAGTGGTGGATTGATACATTGCATCTATCTAAAGAGACTCTGGAATCAGCTGTGAGAGCGCCCCATGACCGGAATTTATGAAGCTGCATTACGGGCCGAGTCACATCTGATTGAGGTCTCCACGGTATGTAAATATGAAATGAAACTACGATTTGCGGACAGTTTTTTTAAGACAACTAAGATTTTCTGTTACCATTTAAAGAAATCAGAATCGCATCGAATGCTTGTAAAAACTTACAGTCACAGTGCTTTGAGTGGTTTAAAAAAATCAAAAGTGGCGATTTTGACGTGGGAAACAATGCTCTGTGTTTAGTGGGATCAGAAGGGTATGATCTATTATGAGCTACTAAAATCTGGCGAAACCGTTAATACTGAACGCTATTGACAATAAATGATTAGACGAAAAACGACCAGAATATCAAAAAAGGCAATACAAAGTGATTTTGCTTTATGATTATGCAGTATCACACACAGCAAAACCGGTCAAGGAAACGATTGGGGCGTTTAGTTGTGAAATACTTTTGCATGCGGCTTACTCGCCAGACTTGGCTCCATTCGATTACCTCTTATTTGCATCGATGAGACACGCACTTGCTGAGTAGCGCATTTCTAACGAAAATGTCCGAAAATAGCTCGATGATTGGTTTGCCTCAAAAGCAACAGTTTTTTTGGCGTGGCATCTACAAATTGTTAGAAAGATGGGAAAAATGTATAGCTAGCGATGGGCGATATAAAATATTGTGTTTCATTTTCATACAATAAACGTGTATTTTCTATACAAAAATTCCAGTTTCATATTTACATACCTAAGTATATGCTTATTTATTTATTTATTTTTGTAGCATTAAATAATACATATTAAAATAAAGGTAATTACTTTACTAGACGTGGTTTGTTCTAAAGCAGTAATTGTTAAGGTATAAAATATTTAGTAAAAATAATATAATCAGATGTTATAAAATGTTATTGTAAAAATGTAATAAAAAGATTTTTGTCTATCATATAGTTAAAGACAAAAAGTGTAGGTAGTTAGGTTAGCACAAACGACATGTTTCATTTTGCTTTCTACCCGAATCAAGCAATCATTTTATTATTTTTGGTTTAAAATCGTTTATCACTTTAGACCCTTTAAGGTCTAGTGGCAATTTATTAAATTAACGCGGTGCACAAAACGAGAAAATTCTTTGACCAAATTTGGTATTCATTTTTGGCACTGAAAAGTATCCTAAGGTTTTGCTCCTAATATCATTTGTATTGGATCGTGGATGTAAGTTAATTTTATTTTGAAATATTTTTAGGATTGATCTGGTAAACAGTTGTCTTATATCCAAAACTTGAAAGGGTTTAAAGAGTTCTTCAGAGTTATGTCTAAATAGCCCCTCGTGTATCTTGTTAATACTGACATAAAGGAAAAATGAAGAAGGTATAGTATACATTTATATACTATTATATTTGTATTAGATAAACATTTATCAGTAGAAAATATACTATTTATTTCCCGCTAATATGTCTAGCAGTTTCTTGCTACACCGGTAATGTATGTCATTACATCTAAATGAAACATTTCAACATTAAATAAATAATTGGAGGATTATATTGTATCATCGGTTTAATAGTGTTACGGTCTGCTAAGCTTTTTCTTTTCAACTGACCAGAGATCAAATGGCAAAATTAAGAAACCTTCAGAATAAACTTCCAATTCCAAACATTCTTAAGCTCTTCTAGAGAGAAAAACACTTTTTTTTGCGAGGGATTTGCGGTAAACGCGACCACATATTTGCCAGAAGGAAGAAAATAATCCTGAGTTGTTATTTCTCCGTTCATTAAGGTGTGCGGGTAAGAAAATTACAGAGTAAATTGTTATTTAAGTTCTTTTTAATACAGTTTTTCTATTATACGGCCTTTTTTAACATAGTTTTCTATCGCGCAGGCGACTTTTGCTATCAAAACTTGCGAATTTAATTTATTCCTTTTTTAAGTGCCATTTTGTTAATGTTAAGTATTATCGTTATTGTTTTTTGGTTGAGAGAGAAAAGTGTGGGGATTTCTAACGGGAAGTGTACAGAAAAAAACCAACACTTTTTGTTTTTTATACTAAAATCACTGATTTATTTATGATTGGTTATTGTATTTAATAAATATTTTAGACTATGAAGAATGCAAAAATAGTTTTTAAAAATATTTGTTTTTTGGTATTTGGAATTGTCCCTCTGTTCATCATTTACTCTTTGTGTTTTTAAATAAATTTAGTTATATTTTTATTTTACAAATTTTATAAATATAAGCTGTTCTGTTAGACTGGTGGTTCCTAACATTTTTAGGTTACAGCAAATTATAGAATTTTCGCGGCACACTGAAAAATAATAGGGGTACCCAAAAAAAATACGATTTTGTAAATGAAAAGCATTTTTTTAAAAACAAATTTATTTTCACAATATTATTCAAAAAAATAGTGTCCATCGGTTGATACAACCTTCTTCCATAGTCCAGGCAAGTTTTTAATTCCTCATTTGTAAAAACTTATATGTTTTGATTTAAAATATTGAGGGAGGGCTGTTTTCACTTCACTGACACTAAATTATGTTGTAAGGACCAAAACAAATCGTAATCATATGGAGTTAAATTAGTAGAATACGTAGGGTGATCAACACTTTTCCATCCAAGAGCGTTAATTTTTTTTGCGTTATTCTTGCAGTA